>JASDQU010241563.1:6538-18610 GCA_032191745.1 Picea mariana
TGAACACCACTTCTTATTCAGATAGTCCCTCCCTAGGTGACTTATCCTGAACGTCATTTTTCTATACGAGTGGCGATCGAAGAAATTAATTCTACCTCTTCTAGGATTCCTCATACTCCCATATCGGTTGTCGCGAGAGGAGGTTTTGTAACCCCCTCCCCCACCTCCACCTATAAGGACTACGACTATCGATACACCTACAACTTCTCGCAATGGCACAATCCCCTCAACAACTATGACCATTCTTCCTTCTATTCAGAATGTGTCTGGCGCTCCCTTTTCATACGGGGTGTTGGGTTTCGACTCTTGCTCGACCTTAACCTACTCTACTCTATAGACCATTGTTCTAGGGGCAAGGAGTTATAGTGATCCCTTGCAATGATATTTCGTGGGCACCACTACCCCATTTAATTCTATCCCTTACTGTGGGGGTCATATCCCTCCTTCATCCCCTTCGCTCAGAGGTTCTTTTCAACAACCATTTGGGATTAATAATATTTCCATCTTGTTTAGTGGTGGGAGTCATGGGCCCCATTCCTATATGACTTTGGTAGGGTATATGACTTTTTCTTTGTTTGGTTATTTTGGAAACAAAGTTTTCTCATTGTCTTCTTTCTCATCATAGGGAAACCCCATATTTAGTCAACCCAACCCTATGCAAGGATTTTTTCCTTCATAGAGAGTGATGACATGAGCTTCCCCCTCAAGAGGTTTTGGAAATCCCCGGCAAGGCTATTTTCCTTTGCAAGGGATGTCGATCGGGGGAAACCCCTCCCACACTCAGTGGAAACTGAGGAAGGGTTCAGTACCTATGCTAGCAAGATCGGTTGGGGGAATCCCTAACCAAGGTCCTTGGAATATTGTGTAGGGAGAAATCCCTACACAAGGTATGTCATCCAATTACGTGAATCTGTCGGTAATGTAGATTCAAGCACAAGCTCATTTTAATGGCCATGAAAACCATGGTTTCTACAAAAAACCTTGCCAACAAGAAAACTTTTTCTGGCAACTTGGTGCCTTTCAAAACCTAGTCTCCTATTTTCCTTTGAATTCACCACAACCTAGGATAACTTTCCTGACAAATTTTCATTTTCCATACTTGTTGAGTTTGTTGAACGATTTGATATGTCATGATCCACATTGGGCCCCATGCCAAATAAGTTTCCCTCAGACATCCCTAATCTTGAAGGAAAGCCTAGAAAAGATTCAATTGATCATGTTACGAGATTTGATTTAGGGTGCTCCTCCAACTCGTTGAAGGAAGACTCTGTTTAGTTCCATTTATTTCAATGCACTCCTATGGTGGGTTTTTTGAAATGGTATATCAATCTCGATAGCTCGAAGTATTCTTACTTTAACGACCTGGATATGGTTTTGTTAAACCATTTCCAGTTACTAATGAGATATGATGTCGACACCAAGTTTCTTTCCAACTTCGAGCAAACAAAATTCATTCATATCTCGAATCACATCCGAGAACGACATCGTCAAAAGAGCTTGAGCAAAGTGAAGGTCCCTCCTGCATTTTTTCTCGAGTGGTTCCTAAAGTTGTTAGTGCTTTGTTTCTCCAAAGATGTCGCGACTTCTGGAGTATTTTTCAAAGAAGAGGATATTATGAGAGCCCAACAATTGGAATTTATTTACTCTCAATCTGGTATGTTGTAGGATATTCTCTCGGATGCACCACGATCGAATTTTGACAATACCAAATAGAGGTTTTGGCCTCATGTTGATGGTATAGTAGGCTCAACACAAAGTAATCCCATAGATCAGTTGACTAACTAGTTGCAACAATTATCGATTCAACAGACTGTGGCTAGCCAAACTCCTAGTTCGGCTTCCCCCGCAACCCAAACATCGAATGTACATAGTGTACAATCAATGAATGCCAAGGGTAACCAACAATCCGAGGGAAAGAGGAAATACAAAGGCAAGAAGGGTAAGGGGGATAAGGAGGTTGCGAATAATGTTAGCGAGGGTAAAAATGAAAGAAGGAAGGTGAAGTTTATGTGTAAGCTTTGCATGGACGAGCACTTGACTCACCAATTCCCTCAGCTTGAGGAAGACCAAAATATCTTGGCACAAAAACAACCTACTATGTTAACCAACCCTTTCCCACAAGGGAAAAATATGGCTCAAGCTTCCTCATCCACTAATGTGCCTAGGGGAAATCAGGGATCCCCCATGCCTAATGATAATAATGAAGCCACAAATGTATACATGATGAGATTAGATGTTCATCTATAGACCAGGGCTCACAATTACGGAATGTCAGAATATGTTGACAAGGGAAAAGAAGCTTCCAACCTGCCGCCTCCTCTTCATATTGAGAATATTGTGGGATAAACTATGACTCGCATCCCTAAGGGTGTGTTTAAGAAGGATTCTCACAACCCAAATGCAAGGGATGATCATAACTCCTCCATCATGGAGGATCTGGCACAAACTCCTTGTGCGATGTCTCCTTTGGAAGTCCTCCATAGTTTCTCCTCACAGAGAAAAGAATTGTTATCTTCCTTGTGTGTTGTCGAGACTACTAACTCTGGAATAATTTTTTTTACCCTACCGATTATAAACCTCATCTGCCTCACCATGTCGCTTTCTATATAGTAGTGGTGTATGCCATGAAATCATTGACACAGAACATTTTCCACACGGTGGTGGATGGGGGTGCCTGGACTTATGTGATGTTGTTGGCATGCTGGAAGGCCATTGGCCAACCTGAGTTGTCTCCATTACCAATGTTTTTAACTATGTTTGACGACCAATACTTTATACCACATGGAATAATCCCCTCCTTCCCCGTGCAGTTGGAGGGAAACACCATGAATGTCAAGGTAGAAATAGTTGATGTGCCTCTCAACTACTATATTTTGTTAAGGCATATTTGGACATACGCTATGACTATGGTTGTATCCACCATTTTTTGGGTCTTATGTTTTCCTCACGAAGGTCAGATCATAACCATTGATGAGTTATCATTTTCTCATATCGACCGTTCATCAGGGGCATCCACGGTCCCAATGATTAACAACCCATAGCCAAGTACCGTCAACTTAGGTGCCAGATTATTTCCATATATAATGGGGACTCTTTATTATCTCCCACCTTCGAATAATGTCAAGTTTATCTAGTTTTTCCCCGATCAACCGAAGGCTACGATCTTTTAAGGTGCTTCTTTTTGAATGAGTTATTTTAATTACCTGTGGACTTTTCCATCCCCATCGACATTGATGGAAGGGGTGTGGAATCATGGAAGGGTTATGCCCCTATCTGATGTTGAGGTTGCATACAAAATTTTCCAGCAAACCTCATCCAACCCTGATCCGGCTCCCACATAGGAGCTATATCTCGTTCTCGAGCCTAATTGGGTCTTATACTTTCTTACTAGTCAAGATCCTTTGGAATTGGTCTTGCCCTCTGATGAGGATATTTTGGAGGAAATGACTGGGTTAGATAGAGTATAAGTAAGAGAGTTCACTACAACCATGAATGGATATGCCACTTGTCATGTTAGCCCTCTATCCACGCATAGAATCTATGTTGAGGGAAATATGGAAAGTATAGTTAAAATGATTCATATTGACATCAATAGAACCCCTAGCGTCATTGGAAATTTCTTCGTCGCAGAGGATTGTTCCTCTGAGGTGATTCAGGTCTACACTGAATTATTTAAAGAGTTTCGCGACATTTTTTCCTAGTCTTATGAGGAGATGCCATGCATTGACCCATGTATAGTTGAACACGAGACTATGACTTACCCTGATGCTAAGCCTATTTGGAAGAAGCTTCACCCATTAAATACTATTGAGGAAGAGGCTATCAAGGCTGAGGTAGATAAACTCATTAAGGATGGTTTCATCTATCTAGTGCAATTGACGGAATGGGTGTTGAACAATGTTCCTGTCATCTGAATAACGCTTTCCCGAATGATAATTTTACAACCCCATTCATTGATAATATTGTTGATGAATGTGCGGGTTGTGAAGCATTTTCCTTTATGGGCATTTTTTCCGGGTACAACAAGATTCAGATCAAACCTGAGGATCAATATAAGACAACATTTATATGTCCTTGGGCTACATTCACACACAAGAAAATGCCTTTTGTCTTTAAGAATGTTGGAGCCACTTTTCAACGTGCCATGGTGTTTTCCTTCCATGACCTCAAGCATATATACAAGGCATATCTTGATGATTTGGCATCATGTTCTTGTAAGAGATTTGATCATCCCGCCCACTTACGACTTATCTTTGAGAGATGTATCTACTACCAGATTCGTCTTAATCTGAACAAGTGTAGCTTTTTCATAACAACAAGACGTTTGTTAGGTTTGATCATGTAAACTAAATGGATCATGGTCGATCCTCTAAAGGTTGACGTAATAGTTCAATTGCCTTCCCAAAGCACAATTCCCCAGCTTCAAATTCTACAGGGGAAATCTAACTTTCTTGGGAATTTTGTTGCCAACTATGCTAATATTACTAAAGGATTTATGCGTCTCTTGAAAAAAGGGGTCCCATTATTTTGGGTTGAAACAACTCAACGCTCTTTCGAAGTATTGAAATGTGCTTTGACGTCTTCCCCTTTGCTCAGTCCTTAAGATTATGGAAAATATTTCTTGTTGTATTTGGTTTTCGTAGAGTCTACTATTGGCATGGTCTTGGTCCAAGAGGATGACGTGCTCGAGGAGAATGTTATATACTATCTTATATGAGGTTTGGTCAGACTGGAACTCAACTACACCCATGTTGAGAAACACACTTTGGAAGGTTTCCATGTTGTCCAACGGTTCTATCATTACATTCTACTCCACAAGACCACCGTCGTAGCTGTCATGAATCCTATTTAACATGTTTTGACACAACGGGTCATCAGTGGGAAAATTAGACAATGGATAGTCATCCTTCAAGAATTTGACTTGGATTTTATTTTGGCGAAATCTAAAAAGTCCTTGGTCTTTGCTGAGATAATTTTGGAACTTTAGATCGAGAGTGGTAATGAATTTCCAGAAGATTCAATGATCAATGGGGATATTTTCCTTATTTCATCTTTGGACCCTTGGTATGGATATATACTTTTGTATCTTCGGACTTTGAAGTGCCCTTCCTCTGGTTCTCATGATGAGAATCGACGGATACATCATCAAGCGTGAAACTATCTTATCACCAATGATACTATATATGATCGGGGAGTTGTTTTCATTCTCCATCATTGTCTCACTCACAAAAAGGTAGAACTTGTGTTGAATGACTATCACACTGGAGCATGTGGTGGTCACTTGTCTACACTGGAAATAGCCCAGACAATTCTTCGTGTTGGATACCCTATGTTGTATCAGAGTAGTCATCTTTGACTTGAATTGTTGAGTGTAAATGCTTACTAGGGCCAAGCATAAGTAGGGTGAAGAAACTCTTAAGAATTTCAATCTTGAAGTTGGTAATGCATCCTAAAGGAAGAAAATGGCAGAAGAGGACAAGCGTGATGAACAAGAGAAAAACTTTCACATGGTCTGTTATCACATGTCAGAAATGGTTGAACGAATGTATGGAGATTACGAGAAGAGGATGAAGAAGAAAGGTTAGAAAAAGGAATCACATGCAGATGATGATGCTTCGTTAAACCAAGGGGATGGAGGAGATCCTCCTGAGCCTCTATCTTCACCTTCAAGTTCTAGTTCTTCTTCCTCTGATCATTCTCATCATTCTCATCATTCTAGCCATAAAGCCTCTTTTAATAAACGATTATTAAATCTTGATGTAAAATTTGTTTTACCTATGTTTAATGGAGATGTTAATCCTGAAAAGATAGATAATTGGATCCGACGTCTTGAAGTGTATTTCCGTGTTCAACATATTGATGAAGAGGAAGTTAAAGTACAATTTCCTTCTCTTCGGTTGGAAGGCATCACTCTTGAATGGTGGGAGAGAAATATTCAAGACATAAGTAAGTGTGGTAATCTTCTTTTCTCATGGTCGAAATTTAAATCAGAGATAAGGAAGCAATTTCATCCATTAAGGTATTTACATAAAGTAATGATGGAATGGAAAACTTTAAGGCAAAGTAAAGGTCAAACTATACAAAGTTTCACAGAAGAATTTAGGAATAAATCTCTTTCATTGAACATTCCTTTGGATTCTTATGAAAAATTAATAAAGTATATTGGCACACTTCACAGTTATATTCATCATAATTTTCTCTTGTTTAACCCCACTAGTCCCGACGAAGTTTGTGTGCAATCCACTCACCTTGAGAACAGGGGGAAACGTGTCCAAGAAGATCACACGAAGAAACCTTCCAATCTCCCACATAAGACTTTTAAGATGTTTAAAAGGAAGGATAAGAAGACCTCTACAGTAACGAGAGAAGGAGGAAAACCATCTTTCACTCATTTCAAGAAGAGAGGTCACATTGAAGAATACTATTGGAAACTACATCCAAAAAAGAAACCAAAACAGTTCGGTGAAAAGGGGAAGACAAAGACCATTGCTACAATGCAACAAGATCTTGTTTCCGATTCAGGAGATGAAGGAAAGATCATAGTGGTTGGACTAGAAGGTAAAGATTCTCTTCATGCTAGTTCAAGTTCTAGTAATGAATCTCATGTTGATAAATGAAAGAGGAATGAGTTATTTCATATAAGGGTTGTATCTAAACATACTAAGATAGATACATTATTTGATCTGGGTTCCCAAGTAAACTTAATATATGAAGCACTTGTCAAGAATATGAGTCCTGAAACGAAACCACATCCGAAGCCTTATCCTCTTGGTTGGGTATGTGATAAAGCAAAACTTAATGTCACCAAACAATGTAGGATCAGATTTGCTATTGCTTCAAAGTTGATTGATGAAGTGGATTTGGATGTTGTACCACTTGATATATGTGGCATAGTGTTGGGAAGTCCTTATCTTTGTGATAAAAAATAATTATTCTTTCGTCATGATAATAATACCACCTTACTAAAGGGGGACTGGAATATATTGTTATAGCTCACAACATGAGGGTAAATACAACACTTGTTAGTGCAGGGAAAATGAAAAGACTTATAAACACTAATAAGAGATATGTACTCATGGTCGTCAGAGAGAAATATGTCAGGACATCCAATGCTTTTCAAGGGTGTGATCCATCTCATAAAAAGGAATTAATTGATATTGTTTCTAAGTATGATGATATTTTTCAGGAACCAGATGGATTACCTCCTAAGAGGGAAATCCAACATGAGATACATATTCAGCAGGATTCTCCTCTTCTTAATGTGGGCATGTATAGGATGTCATTTTTGGAGATAACATAGATCAATAAGCAGGTACAGGGCTTATTGGATCAAGGGGTCATCAGGTCGAGTTCATCTCCTTGTGGTTCTCCGATCATGATGGTGTTAAAGAAAGATGGCACATGGTGAATGTGTGTCAATTACCAGGATCTAAATAAAATCACGTTGAAAAATTGATACTCTCTTCCTTGCATAGATGATTTACTTGATCAATTGAAGAATGTTGTTTATTTCACTAAGTTGTATTTGCGTAGTGGATATCATGAAATATGGGTCGTAGAACAAGATTCATGGAAAACTACCTTTAAAAACAAAACATGGATTGTTTGAGTGGTTAGTTATGTCGTTTGGGATATGTAATGCTCCGGCAACTTTCATGCGTGTGATGAATAATGTATTCAAGCCTTTCCTAGATGAATTTGTGATTGTATATTTAGACGACATTCTTATTTTTAGCAGGACTTGGGATGAACATGTGAGGCATGTAAAGCAATTATTGGACACTTTTCAAAGGGAAACGTTGTATGTAAAATTGTCTAAATGTGAATTTGGCAAGACTACACTTGTGTACTTAGGTCATATTGTAGGAGGAGGACAATTGAAAATTGATCCTTCCAAAATTGATGCAATTGTAAAATGGCCTAAGCCAAAGAGTGTAACTAAAGTCTGAAGCTTCTTAGGTGCAATCCAATATTGGAGGAGATTCATTCCCAACTTCTCCTTTATAGTAGCTCCTTTGCATGCCTTAACCAGTGTGAAGAACAATTTTCAGTGGGAAGGAAAGAAACAAAAATCTTTCAACATTTTGAAGGAGAAGATCAGTACTGTAGTAGTATTAGCACAGTTGAATCTTCAACAGCCTTTTGAGATCGAGACAGATGTCAGCAGACATGCCATGGGTGTAGTATTGATGCAATATTGTAATCCTATATGTTACCACTCTGAAACTTTTAACCAAGTTGTTGTTAACTATCCTATGTATGATAAAGAGTTGTGTGCATTAGTCCAGAGTGTAAAGAAATGGAAGCACTACTTGTTAGGGAAAGAAACAATCATACATAGAGATCACCAACCCTTGCAGTACCTTCAAGCATAGACCAAATTGCAACAATATCGACACTACAGGTGGATGGGTTTTCTACAACAATTTCATTTGGTAATCAAGTACAAAAAGGGTACAAGTAACAAGGTAGTTGATATGCTTTCTAGACCTCCTATTTTTGCTTCTCTTATTTTGAGGAATACTTCTTTATCTCATGATAGCTATGTAGAATAGTATGCCATATATGAAGTTTTAAGGAATTATATGCAAAGCTAACCCTTGGTGCATAGGTAGAGAACTATTGTCTGCAAGGAAATTTATGTATTCCTACAAGTGAACGAATCCATGTAATATGAGAAGATCACACTTCTCTTGTGTTTGGGAATTTTGGGGTAGGAAAAACTATGGCTCATTTGTAGAGGTTTTGTTACTGGCCTCAAATAAAAGCAATTGTAACTAAATATGTAAAGGGGTGTGTGATGTGTTCTACTTGTAATCCCACTAATAGAAAACTAGGGCAATACTCACCACTTCTTATTCCATCCCATCCATGCGAAAGTGTCTCCATGGATTTTGTAAGGGGTTTACCAATAACCAAAGGGGGTCATGATTATTTGTATGTTGTAGTGGATAGGTTCAGCAAAATGTGTATCTTGATGCCATTTAAAAAGAAGATCACTACTGAGCAGACTTATATTCTCTTCTTTAAGTATGTTTGGGTTCACTTTGGATTACCCACATCCTTTGTCTCAGATCGAGATACTCGATTCATTGGGGACTTTTGGACTAGCTTCTGGAGGATGATGGACACCAAATTGAAGAGAATCACTACTTTCCATACACAGACTGACGGATAGGTAGAGGCGGTAAACCGAACAGTGGTACTTTTTCTTCAAGGCTACTGTAGCAAGCATCCCAAGCTATGGGATGAACAAATACCTTATGTAGAATGTGCGTACATCCGAGATTTACATTCATCCACTCATAGTTCACCTTTTGAGACATGTTTTGGGTACCTACCAAAGGTTCCTTTAGACTTGATGTATGGGAGATATGTCGTTGTGAATGAAGAACAAACAGAGGACAGAGCCTGCAAGTTCATCTAGAGGACCCAACAGATACACTAGGAAATTAGAGAACAGTTGGAGAAAATTCAAGCACAGTGTAAAGCTCAGCATGAAAAACACAAGGTTGATCATTAGTTCTAGGTTGGAGACAAGGTATGGCTTCATATCAACAAGGAGAGATTGAAGGGTGAAGGAAATAAACTCAATCCCATTCGTTATGGACCCTTCACTATCTTCGAGAAAAGTGGTACCAATGCTTTTTGTCTGGATCTTCCACCTTACATGTAGATTCAATCAATTGTCAACATTTAGAACTTGAAAATTTTTGAGCCTCCCATGATCATGGATCAAGATGAGGAAGTTTTAATACCTTCAGTTGATGATTTTTCACCTAAGTACTTGGATGAGCTACAGGAAGATATCATCATAGACCATAGGACGAGGACTTCATGCAAGGGTGATGTTAACTATCCTCGAGCAGGATTAAAAGGCACACATCCAATCAAGGAAAAGTGGATCGAGAATGACAAAGTGAGGGAACTCTTCCCTCACTTACATGTTGATTGATGAAAGATTATTTTGGTCCAAAAAGCTCGCAGTGGGAAGGCGTGATCCAAAAAGGATCCATAGAAGTCTAAGAACAACTCAGAACTCATAGAGGCAACTCAGAATGTTAGGATATTTAGACACTTAGGAGTTAGTTAAGATCTACTTGGTATAATATGTCATTAGGTAAAAGTGTGTTTCTTAGTGTGTTTCTTTAGTATGCATTAGTATGCATTTGTAGTTAGGAAATCCGATGGTCACGATATGTTCCCGACATAGAGTGATCTGACGGCTCATACTCTCATCGATCTTAACGGCCATTGATCTGTGGCTTAACAACTAATTGGTTCATGATCTCTATTTAAAGAGCATGGAGGGTCATTTTCCGATGATCAATTGTGAGAAACTCTCTTGTAAAATCTCTCTGTAATCTCTTTCTTTGCATTAATAAACTACTCCAAGTGGTTTTGTTGGTTGGGGCCATGGATATTTCCCCGTAGGGGTTTTACCACGTGAAAACATCAGTGTGTTGATCTTTGATCTGGTTATGTGAGTGGTTACTGAAGGTGTTCATCTTCTGTTGGAATACCTGTGTTGCCAAACATGGTATCAGAGCCTGTTTGAAGACCCGCTCCTATTGTAGATCAAGATTGTGAAGCCAAGTTTCCTCATTTCCATTTTCTAGCATTTTCGTACATTTTTGGGCTAAGAGGACTGTTCTATTGCATCTAGAGCATTCTTTTCATTTAGGAACACTTTTCGTTTCACTCAAAAAGGCTTCTGTTTTCCCAAGATACGGCCATTACAGTCAGATCCAGAGGTATAAAGCCTAAATACACATTTTTTAAAATTTCTGCAAAGTTTTATTTTGATTTTATTTCAGTTTGTATTTTTATTTATGGGTTGCTACTCTTTTAGATCTATGTATTATTTTTGACCCGCACCCTGTGCGATCTCAGCAAATCAGAAACAGATAGGAAAAGGTGCATCTTCCGGGTAAGCTAACCGAGATCTAACTCTTGTTGTCATCGAGAAGCGAATTTTTTTTCTTGTGTGAAAAGAGTTTTTTTTTAGCATGCTCTTCAACAACAACAACAACAATCCTCCTTCTAAACATTACAATACGTTTTGCTAGAACATTTGGTTAAAACTTGCCTTATTAAGTAAGAGGTCTTGAGTTCAAGTCTCTCTTTTGTTACTTTTTTTGAAAAGTTCATGCTAAAAATTGTAAAGTGCATTTCACTTCAAGTATAAAAGTGAATCACTATAAGTAGCTTTATATTTTATCTTAGAGTTATTTATTTTGCATGCAACTTTTATGTTATAAGGTAATCTGATTGTAAAAGTGATCCCCACTTCTCTTTAGAAAAGTGGGTCACTTCATAAAGCAGCTTACACTATCACGTGGTTATTTGGTCACCGTTTATGCCTTTTTTTAAAAAGGGCATAACTCTCACATCGGAAGTCCGTTTTCAGTGCCGTTTTTTTTTTTAAACTGCATAAATTTTTGAGATCTTTCCATCCAGATCATTAGTTTCAGTTTTTAAATTTGCATTATCTACATATTTAATATGGCTTCTACAAGTAATGTCTTACTTACCAGCAACAACTACTTCCAATGGAAATCCCATATGGAAGATTTATTAAGAAGTAAAGGCCTATACCAGATTACCTCGGGAAAGGAAACAACCCCCACTGATGTTGATAAGAAGGCCAAATGGGATAATAGGAATGACGAAGCATGTGGACTAATTGGAATGTCCATCTCTCTTGATCTAAGGTACCACCTTCAAGGAATTGATGACCCCGAAAAAGCTTGGAACACAATTGAATCTGTGTTTAGTAAACTCAATATTATTCGAGCACAACAGTTAGAAAATCAAATCTTGACCTTGAGTCCAAGTGATTTTTCTTGCCTTGGAGACTATCTATCTAAGTTTAAAACACTCAAAATTTTATGTGAAGAATGTAAGATAGTAATGGAGGAACAGTGTTGCATATATCTTATTCTTTCTAAGCTAGGTAGTGCATATTCTATGTTTGTATCTACCTTTTATGCCATGAAAGAGGCTCTAGAGAAAGCTTATGTAAAACCCACCCTTGAGTCCTTTTGTACTTCTTTGATTAGAGATGAAGAT
>JASDQU010241563.1:21882-38646 GCA_032191745.1 Picea mariana
ATGATAACCCTCCGATGCCTACTGGAAGGCAGTGCTTCTGCCCTAGGAGTGGGAAGACGTGTAGGCCTAATCCCTCACTGTAAAGACAGTAATGCTATAGGATGTAATAACTCAAGATGTCTATACCTCTTTTTCAATACTTGGATACATTAAGTTGGTCACATCATCTAGTAGAAAAACTGTTAGTGTAGTGTCAAATTAGCATAAAAAACTGCAATCAGGCCATGTTGCAATCATTAAAAAACTGTATGATAGTGTCAAATTTAGATAACTGTATCATAGTGTCAAATTTAGATATAGCTTTTGGAATCCTATAGATAATAGAGAAATTATTTCTCTATTAATGTCCCTTCCTCTCGATCCAAGTTCGAAACTAGTTATTATTGAGAGAAGATACCAAACAATTCAACAGTGATAAGGGTTAGTGTAACTTAGATCGAGTGTTATTTCCAAATGATTTTGATGATTTATGAGTTAAGTAAACAAAAAAAAATACCTTAACATAGTAACACACAAAATAATTTAATTTTCTCTCTCAACTTATTTTAAAAAGTTTTATCTTTTAAATATCTATTATACAAAATTATATCTTTTAAATATTTATTATTCAAATTCTATTTTATAAAAGTTCATCCTGTCTTAATTAAAAAATTCTAATTAATTATATTTATTATAACTAATATAAAATTTAATCCACTACTAAATTTTTGAATCTTGAATAGAAAACAGAAAATTTATGATTGTAAAATCAATTCCAAAATATTTTAAGATAAATGTACCCAACTCTTATTTCATATGCATCCACTTATACAACATACATACTCTAAAGAGGAAAAAAATTCTATAATATATATTTATCTTTTAAATATCTATTATATAAAATTATAT
This sequence comes from Picea mariana, assembly GCA_032191745.1. Lineage (NCBI taxonomy): Eukaryota > Viridiplantae > Streptophyta > Pinopsida > Pinales > Pinaceae > Picea > Picea mariana. The sequence continues at coordinate 22,771 of JASDQU010241563.1, forward strand.
CTTTTAAATATTTATTATACAAAATTCTATTGTTAAATAAAATTATTATTAAAAATAGATAAATTATAATTATAAAATCAATTTCAAAATATTTTAAACAAAATATACGATTTCAATTACAATCATTTATACAACATAACATATTTCAATTATGATTATAAAATCAATTCCAAAATATTTTAAAATAAATATACAATTTCAATTATAATCATTTATACAACCTAACATATTAAAAAAAATTAAAATAATAAACAACCCCCCCTAAAAACAAACAAACATACTAGAATAATAATACATTATAAAAAAAAATAATTAAAAAACCAAGAAAATGTTGTTTAAAATTTTGTTATCATTTTTAAAAATAATTAAATTAGAAGGGTTTTAGGTTCAAACTTATTTTACTTCATGAAAATTATTCATCATATAAAACAAAATTTTAGATTTTTTTTTAATGAAACTATAAAAAAAATGTCTATACAACTATTTAAAAACATAAAAAACAAAAAAAAAAACACATTTTATTAAAGCTAATTTTACTTTGGTAAAATTATTCAACATCATACAAAACAAAATTTTAGATTTTATATGAAGTATCCCAAGAATAAAGATGATACAACTATTTAAAAACATAAAAAAATACTCACATTTATTATAATAAACACATATTTTATTTGAATTTGCTTTTACAATATTTCTGTTTTTTTATTTTTAATTTTTTTAATAAAAAAATAAAAATATATAAATTATCTTTTAGAAACAACTTTACTTTAAAGATTTTTCATGAATAATAGTATAAATGATTCACCAAGCTTTCTTGTATCAAATTGATATTTAAATAATTGTGATATTTTCATATGGAAATAGCCTGGAATGATTTCTCATGTCAAATTGATATCTAAATAATTATGATAATCTTATCATTAGAATTCCTAGTAATCTATTTATCTATATCTTGATTGAATAAATAACTCAGCTATAAACTTTTTATTGTAAAAAGTTTAATATTAATTTTTATTAATTTATTACTTGAATATTAAAAAATTTCCTTTTTTAAAGAGATAAAAGGTGTGCTTACCTCCGAATTATTCATGATCAAGGAGGGAATGCAATGATTTGTTATTCTTGGGACTTGGCAACGTCTCAAATAATATTGTAGAGGCATATGCTCTTTGGATATGTCTCAGACTTGCCAAGAATTTGAGGCTCTCTAAGATCTTCATTCTAGGGGATTAGATAATGGTGGTTAGATCCATTGTTAATAGGGAAACCTTTGATACTAGTGTTATCTCCGATATCGTTTCATGTTCTATAGCTCTTTTAAAATAATTGTATGACCATTATATCCACCACATCAAGTGAGAACACAATTCTCAAGAAGGAACTCCCATGGAGGAAGGGATAGCAATCATAAATGAAGAAAGAAGGGTACTCCCACTCGCCTAATTAGCATGAGTACAACTCTAGATTATTTGATCAAGGTGGGGGGGAGGGCTTGGCACCCCAAATTGGACGCATAAGTTGTCATCTATTCATGGCATTAATAACATGTTCAACATCATTAACTCATCTTTGTGGGATAGTAAATTATTCATATGGGTTCCTCGTCGAATTCGTGTCATATACTACTGAGAGATTTAATGGAGAAGACCCATGTTTTTATTTTTGGAGATGGTTGGTTTTCCCATCTCATTTTCCTTATTGATGTTGTAACCTCCTACAATGGGCAATTGGGGGGCTTCGTGCTGTTGGCTCATGCCAATATCTCCTCTCATATCTAGTCACTATATGGATAGTTTCCTTGTCCTCTTTCATTTCATTTCATCTATTGTTGACTCTATATTTTTAAGGATAAGGGTTCTAATTAACATTAAGTATGAAGGGTATGGCTACATCCAGTTAGTTTTGAAAGACAATTATGATTCTAGTCAGGTTTATGAGTCAAACTTCTGTACAAATCACAATTTCTAGAGACTAGGCTCCAATTTGGTTGCCCTACTTTTCTGTTTTTTGAATGGTAATGAGGGTGAAAATCATTCTTGTAATTCAGGCCACATTTGGAACAATCTCCCCGACCCTCCTCATTTCTTATCATCTTTTTTTGATTCTGTCTTTATAAGAAACAAGGTTTTATTTAATGACAAGTATGAAGGGTCCGATTATAGTCATTTTGATTTGCAAGGAAATTATGAACCTAGTCGGGTATATGAGTCATATTTCTAAGAATTTGCAACTTCTAGAGTCTAGGAAATAGTTAGGTTGCCCTTCAATTAGGGATATTGAATGGTAAAAAGGAAGCAAGTTGTTCTTGCAAGAAGAACCCTTGTACTTGTTGCAATACTAGGAGTCAAGACGTTTCAGGTGAGTACATGTCGTTTGGGGAGATTGTGGTAAGGCCTTCATTGTGTCCTTGGGTTCAGGCCTTATGTACTAGCAGTCCCTTGGTTTTCTTTGCTTTCATCAAGATTGGGATCTTTGTATAAAAAAGAACTGAAGATAGCGTAGAAAGTTGGCCCTTCAACTTTGAGTTTAGACTGGTTGGCAATTTGGGAGAAGGTGATTTTGCAGGAGGTTCATTTCTTGGGGACTTCTCTTGCAGGTGGATGTTCTATTGGGTGAACAAATTGGTAACAATGGACCCCTAATGGAGTGACATCAAAATAATTCTCAAAAGGATGAGGAGATAGTGGATACAAACAACTCTTAAGTTCCACATGTATCTTCTAGATTGAGAGAATTAGAACAACTTTTGTCACTCTTGTTTGGTGCATTGAAATCCTAAAGGCAAAATGCCATATTTAAGATCCCTAGTTTTTCCCAACAATCTCAACCTCCTTCAAACAAACAATTTTTAGCAATTTCTCAACAAGGGACTTCATGAAAGGAGAGAGTTCAAGAAACAATACCAAACATCATTAATGTTTTTCATAGTACTCTTTTTTTAGGATAGTTTGTAAAGAACTTTTGGAATCACTCTAGAATATTTTATGTAATTTTGAGCTAATCAAGTGATTTTCTGTGATAGTGAACCCATTTTGAATTTTTGTAATATAAAGTTCCAATCCTAGTTAAAAGAAAAACATTTTCTCTTTATAAATTTATTTATAATAAAAGTTAGATAGAAATATTTTTAATCAAAATTTATTATTACAAATAAACAATTACTTTACACAAATTGTTGTATTTTTTTAAATAATTTACAAAAAAATATTTTAAACTAAAAAATATATTAAATTAAAATTTTATTTTGTAATTTTGTTTTTAACATATTTAATGATGTTTCAACAATAATTAAATTCTATATGAAATTTTTTAAATTATAATCATAAGTTAATTTCAAATTATCTTAAATTTTTTAAATAATAGTAATCTATTTTTAAGGTTTATGGAGGTATAGGAAGGTATACATACCCTACTCTCCTGTGGATTTGAACTTGTGATTTCTTAAGAGGAACCACATGTTCTTTGTCATTAGACCCACTCAGAATATAATCATAAGTCAATTTCAAATTATCTTCTTCTCAATCACATATAACATGTTGATTTTAATAAATGCATTCCTATTAATCACATATAATTGATAAATAATTAATTTTTAATAACTTATAAATTTATTTAAAATTTAAATGTATAAAATATAATAATTAAATCACATTTTATTTTGGTATGAAAAAGACTATTACCATATTTAAAAAATAAATTCGATTTTTAAAAACCATTTAATATACTCAACCTGCTACTTCACATCTTCCATCGTGATGATGACAACTTTGTTACATGGTGGCCAAGTTGCGATCCCGTTGACCTTCTTCAGAACTGTATATTCTATGAAAGAACAAAGTGAATTTCACAACACAAAGAAAGTAAATCAAGAAGTGGACAGAGTTTATAAACTTCAATTTATATTACTTTGTGACATAGTTTATGTATTGGGATTTTTTTTAATTTTTAAGATTTAAGATTATTGAGTTGGTGTTGTTTAATTGTTTTATGTTTTTTGTTTTTTATTTTGTTGGAATTTGATGATATAAATTTATAAGAATTATTATTTTTTTGTTGTTTAAATTGTATATTTGAATGTAGAAATAGTTTCAGCTTGTTGAAAAATGTTCTAACAGAAACACAGGTAATATAACGTTTTACGTTTTGGATGTTTTCTGGTAACTTTTTTCAGTTTGATTTTGTCCGAAATCCAATGATGAATGATTGGATCTACAGATTTGAATAACCTAAAAGTTTTTCAACAAGCTAAATTCATTTATACATTCAAAAATACAATTTAAACAACAAAAAATAACGATTTAATCCAAATTTACTTCGCCAAATTCCAAAAAAAAAATAAAACATTTTAACCAACTCCTTTCATTCATTCATGCAAGGATTTTCACAATTCTCGTTATTCAATAGTACCTGTTCAGCCTCGAAAAGGGCAGCATCGGAGAGTAGGTTAGGACGGCACGTGATCCATTGGTTTCTGCTTAATTTAAAACCACCAGATTGTTGCTTTTGAGCTGTAGGCTTCTCCCTCAGAACTGTTGCGAACAGTTATAATCTTATAAATATTTCCGTACTGTGTACATGGAATTCATGAATGCTGATGCAGTTCCCGTTGAATTGGAGGAGAGAATTTTACGCCCGAAACGAAGAAATATGGCGAGAACATATAACATATAGAGTTCATCGTAGATAAATTTTTAAATTTGTTTTATAAAATTTTAATTAATTTTTAAATATATATATATAAAACATATAATTATATATCTATTATATTTTTTTTTTAATTAGTGTTGTTGGTCAGTTTGAATGGTTAACTGCTATGAATTATAAGCCAAAAGTCTTGGGGTTTTAAGGTCAAATCCCTTGACAAATATAATTTTTTTTTATTAGTGTAGTTGGTTAGTTTGAATGGTTAATTGTTATGGATTATAAAGTCTTGGGGTTTTAAGGTCAAATCCCTTGACAAATATTAAGTTTTTCATTATAAATATATTTAAAAATAAATAAATAACATGATCATTTACATCATCATAGTAGTTAATTTTAGCCAAATTTTTATGGTTAGACTTGAACATTTTATTATGTTTTAGACTCTCATAAGTTAGAATTATATGGCATTAGAGTTAAAATCATAGTTATAAAGAGTTTATGTTTAATGTTAAGCTTAGTTTCAAGAGAAATTAAGTGGGGTATTAAGTTTAAAAATTGAATTAGTATAATATGTTGGTTAGTAAACATATTTGATCTATGAAGAATCATTAATAACCAAATTGATTTGGTTAATACATGGTTGGAGCTTAGAGGGAGATTGATAACATTTCAAGCTTAGTTTTAAGAGAAATTTCGTGGGGTATTAAGTTTAAAAATTGACTTAGTACAATAAGTTGGTTGGTAAACATATTTGATCTATGAAGAATCAATAATAACCAAATTGGTTTGGTTAATACATGGTTGGAGCTTAGAGGGAGATTCACAACATTTATAAACAAGTAACAAAGTTTCTCCTTTTTCTTCCTAACCTAAGGAAACATGGAATATGGAGGTGAGAATGTGGAAATAAGAAAAGGGGTATGGAATTCCTTCTTCATTATGCCTTAGTGAATGTGGAACATAGATAATGTGAAATGCAGAGGTAAAGACTATGTTGAATGTGGAGATAGAAACACCATTCTTCTCTTTATTTTCTGTATAAAAGAAAGAATTCCACACAGGAGAAGAACCCACACAAATCATCTTGCAAAAGGTGTCATGAAGAAGCTTGTGACTAGAACATTCCATGTAGACATGTGGAGGCTTAGAATTGGTTGAAAACTTGGTTATGTGAGAAATGTCAATAGGGGATGAGAAGAGAAAGGACAAAGCTCTGTGGTGATGTTGAACTTTCCTTTGTGGTCGTTCCCCCCACCAATGCAAAAGAGATGATGAAAATCCATTGAGGACTTGGTCCTAACCATTCCTAGGAGGTCCTTTTCCTTCCTTCATGGGGATCATACCCCCTCCAACCCTAAACCAATCAAGATTGTTTGTTGTGGGCATGATCTTAGCCATTCATTGGGTTTCCAAAACCTTCTAGGTAAAAAACCATATGATCCAATATGATCTCAATGATTGTCATCACAATCATGGGAACCAAGCGTGTAGTGAATATCAAGTACCAAACTAAGAAGACAAAGGGGAAAGGACATGTAGTCTCTTATCCCATGTGAATGGAACATCACAATATCCATGTCGATGTCACCTAGGTAGGTATTTATTTCCTATGTAACTAGTTTGGTTGGCCAATCAGAATTTCAAGAGAAGAAAGTCTATAAATACACCAACAAAGGAAGAATATATCTCCTCCTTCATATCTCTCATATTCACAAAACCATTCTCTATGGGGTGTTATATGAAAAGGTGCACCTTAATCGATCAACCAAACAACAAGATCTGACTGTGTACTTGTTGATGTTAGATACATATCGCCTACTTTATTTGCAGTAGTCTTTCTCTTAGTCAACTGCTTATTGTCAGATATTGCATTGATATCATATTCTTTCAACTTGTATTTTCTCTCGTAATTCCCATTTTTACCACATTTCTAGCATCTTCTCGTTGACTGAACCAAATATTTAGATCTACCCTTTGACTTAGACTTTGTACCAGAGAATTTTCCTTTATCTCTATTGACGAGTCAAGCTATCGCCATGAAGGAATCCTTGGTTGATCCTTCCATGTTCTTCCACCTCATTTCTTTTGACAACAAATATGCAACCACGTCTTCAAGCGTTAATGTCATCGAATTACTCTTGATAGCCATGACTAAGCTATCCCAAAAGTTTGGCAAAGAACATAATAGGCTAATACATCTCTCCTCCGCAGTGATTTTAATATCCATTGAGAATAATTGATTTATTACAATATTCAATGCATTTAGGTGCTTTGTAACTCAACTCTCATCACTCATCCTTAAAAGATACAATTTCTTCCAAAGGAACAACTTGTTTACCGATAATTTCTATTGGAACAAGTTTCCCAAATTGTCTCATAGTTTCTTTGGAGAGACTTCACCTCAGACATTCAACAATATCGAATCTGCAAGACAATGCCAAATTGCACTCCTTTCCCTCCTCTCGAGTTTCTCCAATTCTTCCTTTGACATACCAGTCATAATTGTTCCGGGATTCACAACTACCCACTTTTCTCAATCTACAAGGAGATCTTCCAAAGCTCAAAATTATGGCCATTGATTTTATTTTTATCTCTATCCTTGAACTACTTTCCATTCTTTCAAGAACAACTTAAAGATCAATGACTTACAACTCCCACTATACCTAGGTTTAGCTCACATCCAAGATCTTCTTAACCTTGCTCTGTTATGATTTGTATAGAGAAAAACATGAGCTTTAACACGAAAAGTATCAAAGAAACTTTGATAAGATCTGATACCACATGTAGAGAAAAATAATGATCACACTAAACCAACCAGAAAAGAGAAGATAAATTTATGAAGAAAATAAATGACAAACGTACAAAATACACAAAGATTTTACCCTGGAAACCCTTAATTGAGAAAACCAACATTCCTTGAACATATTTCTCTCTTGTCTTATTCATTCATAGAATAAAGAGTTACATGACTAACTTTCTTCTACACCTAAGAAATAATCATTATCCTACTCTCTTGCATTACACAAGAACAACCCTCCAACCAATTTGTCTTGCATCTACATGACCCTCACAATTATTCTAAACATTATCTTTTACAATATTACATCATGCCATATTTATAGGCTTTACTATATGAAAAACCCTAAATAATGGCACCCAAAAATAATTACAGATCCATGCAGATGATTGGATGCAATCTCAGAATCTCAAGATTTTGTTATAGTTGACTACTAGTCAGATACAAGTTGACTACTTAGTCAACCTCCTATGGACCTATTTTCGGTTAACATTTTGACTTTTTCAGTCAACCACTTCTACCTTTGAATTTTTGATCAATCAATTTGACCTTCAACTTGAATTGACCCATCAGTTGATTCATCAGCCAGTCGATCCACCTCGAAAAGAGATTTTGTTGACTATTCTTTGACTACAAAGAATATAACAAATCAACAACCTTCCTACATATTAGACGAGACTTGAACTCGAAGTTTTATTATTGGGCCAAAATTTCCATTGATCTAAACCTAGAAATATTGTCAAAAAATGGGGAACTGGGCTTTAGTTCAACCCTTTAGATTAATCAACATGTGGATTTTAATGGATAATTGCGATATTCCTGATAAAATATATTATGCAGAACATAAAATATCTAGCAAGCCATGACAGAATAATAAAAAATATCATAAGAAAACCAGAATAATACGAGAATAATCATGAGGAAGAGCAACTTTATTATGATAACAATGTTCACTTTCCTCTTCGAGGGGGCAACCTCCAGTAGAGAAGAGCTCTATTAAAATAATATCCAAGAAAAAATATCCAATGCTTCCTACTCTTATTTATACTAATTCTACCTTCTAAGGAAATTTATAGAGGAAGATCTTTCTAGAAGCGGAAGATTCTATTCGGTCTTCTTACAATGACTTATTCTTTGTTATTTATTAGGATTTATTAAATAATGTCAACCTTTATTAAATATAAAACATATCCTACTAACTAATGAACCATAGAGAGGGGTTAGGAATCAGATCCTAACATGCCCTCCCCCTTCAAAAGAATCCTTGTCCTCAAGGTTGCAGGTGTGGAAATGACTGAAGTATGGTTGTGGGTTCCCAGGTCACCTCCTCTGGTGTTATGTCCTTCCACTCGATCAAAACTTCCTTGATAGTGTGGCTACACAACTGACATTCACAGTTATTGAGGACTTCTTCTGGTTGGAGCCACATGGAACCTTCTTCATCTAATTCTGGCAGGATGGTTTGGACTCTGCAATTCTGTCCCACTATTTTCTTCAGATAGGAAACATGGAACAGTAGATGGATTTTGGAAATAGTAGGAAGGGACAATTTGTAATCCATAGAACCAATACGCTTTATGATATGGTAGGGTCCATAAAACTTAGGTGTCAATTTGTGATATCCCTGAGATTTGAGAGATGTTTTCTTGTAAGGTTGGAACCTGAGAAACGTCTGATCACCTTCCTGAAAAACCCTTTCTAAATGATGCTAGTCTTCCTATTGCTTCATGTGATTTTGGGCCATGTGGAGGTTATCCTTTAGATCTACTAGAGTGGTTGTATGGCCTTACAACATTGTATCAATAGATTGAACCTTGGATGTGCCAGGAATATAGGTAGTGACTGTCAGTGGCCTTTTGCCATACACTGCTTCATATGGGGTCATTTTAGTGGTCGTATGATAGGAAGTATTGTACCACCATTCTACCAAGGGAAGCCATTTCACCCACTAGAGTTGTTTGTCTGAAGAAAAACAACGCAAGTAGGTTTCCAAACATTTGTTGACTACTTCCATTTGGCTATCAGATGGGGGGTGATAAGCTGTGTTCATTTTCAGTTGGGTTCCCTACAATTTGAACATCTCTTTCCAAAATGTTCTAGTAAAATTTGGGTGAAAATCAGAGACAATAGAGGTTGGCATGCCATGTATCTTGAAAAATTGAACAAGGAATACTTTTTCTATGAGTGTCAATGTGAAAGGGTGAGGTAAGGGAAAAAATGAGCATTCTTGGAGAGGCGATCAACCAACACCATGATGACAGACTTGTTCCCAGCTTTAGGAATGCCCACTATAAAATCCATGGAGATTTCTACACACAGAGAAGATGGAATGGGTAAGGGATGTAGGACTCCTAGAGACTTGACCATTTCACCTTTATTATGTTAGCACACCTCACATTCGGTGAAAAATTGAAGTATATCCTTCTTCATGCCTACCCAAAAAAAATAACGACAAGAACAAGCATATGTCTTTTGGAATCCCAAGTGACCTGCTTTAGCTGAGGAGTGAAACTCATTTAAGATACTAGGATTGAGTGATGATGAGGGTGAGAGAACCAAGTGATCATTCTATTGGATAATATTATCCTACCAAGTGTAGCCAGTGGGAGGATTAGGGTCCTCTTGAATACGCTAAATTAATTTGGAGGTAGTCATATGTGTTAGCTACTCTTGGTGCACTTCTTCAATCCAATCAGGGACCGGTAAGGATAACGGAAAGAGGGAGCCGTCCTCCTAATGTTTTCTTGACAATGCATCTATTACTATGTATATTTTCCCTTTTTGTATATGATTTCATAATCATAACCCAACATTTTTTTTCAACCATTTATTTTGTTCTGGGGATGATAGTTGTTTCTCCAAAAAAGAATTTAGGCTATGGTGATTTGTTTTAATTTGAAAATATCATCCCAAGAGATATGGTCACCAGGTGTGCACTGCATGGATAATTTCCATCATTTATTTTTCATATGTGTATTGGCTTAGATTGCAACCACTTAACACTTGGTTAGTAAATTCAAAGGGTCGACCATCTTGGGTGAGAAATGCACCTATACCCATGCCTGAAGCATTTGATTCCATCGTAAAGGTTTTTTTGAAGTCAGGAGATGCTAGGAAAAGGGTAGTGCACATGGGCCTCTTTAACTCTGTGAATTCTTGCTCAACATTAGGTGTCCAATGAAATGCATTCTTCTTAAGGAGGTCAGTCAAGGGATTAACAATATTTCCATAATGGTTGACAAATTTCTTGTAATATCCTGTGAGACCAAGAAAACCCCTTAGGGGATGTAAGGTCATTGGTCGCGACCATTCTTGCATAGCTTGTATCTTTTTGGGGTCCACTTTTACCCCATATCTTATGACAATGTGCTTCAAGTATTCCACTTTGTTGGTGCCAAATGAACATTTGGTCTTTTTGAAAAAGATTTGGTTTTCCTGCAGCAAGTGAAGGACTTTTTCCCCATGAAGAAGATGGATATACCAGGTGAAACTATAAATGAGGATGTCGTTAAAGAAAATCGAGACAAAATTCTGAAGGTAAGGTTTCAATATTTTATTCATGAGACTTTGGAAGGTGGATGGAGAATTGCAAAGGGAAAAAAGCATGACCAAGAATTCATAATGTCCCTCATGAGTTCTGAAAGAAGTCTTTGAAATACCTGCCTCCTTCATTTGGATTTGGTGATAACTAGATCAGAGGTCTAATTTGGTGAATACATAGGCACCTTGTAGTTCATCCAACAAATAATCAATGATAGGAATGGAGAATTTATCTTTGATGACTAATTTATTCAGGGCACGAAAATCAGGACACATGCGCCACGTACCTTCTTTCTTTAAAATTATCACCACTAGTGAAGAATATGTGCTAGTACTAGGGTGAATTACCCTCTCTGCTGGTAATTCCTGTACCATCTTTTCTATTTCATTTTCATGAGAAAATAGATATCCATAGGGACATACGTTGGGGGGTTGACTTCCTGGAAAGAGAGGGATATTATGATCATCCTCACCCCTTGAAGGAGGTAAGGCTATAGTAATCTCAAATATCTTGGGGTACTTGTCCAAGATGAGTTGCAGGATAGGATGAACTACCTGAGAGGCTTGTTCAATGATCTGGATGGCATTAAATTGAGCAATCACACCATGGTATCCTTTCTTCAAGAGTTTTTCCATCTTTTGAGAGTTGATGATTTTAAGAGAGCTCGCTTGGAGACCCCTAAGAGTATAGGGGTGATCTTCTTGGGTGAAGCTCATATATAATTTTTGATAATCCATTGTGATCATCCCGAGACTGTGAAGCCATTCCATGTCTAATACAATATCACAACCACCCATGGAAATATAAAACATGTGGGTTTTTAGATGATAATCACCCATTTGGAGTTTGACATTCTCACAGCAACCCCCACACTTCATAGTACCACCATTAGCGATGAGGATTTGAAAATTAGAAATAGGGAAGACAAAGCAATGGATCTCATCAGCGAGCCTGCGATGAATAAAATTATGGGTGCTACCACTATCAATAAACACCACAACTGGCCCATGTTTAATGTATCCCTTGATATTCAATGTCAGTGGGACTGAAATACCTAAGAGTGCATGAAGCGAGATGGATGGTTCCATAGATTCCATTGGTGTGACAACTGGATCTTCGACAGGATCACTTGGCTGAGATGTCTCTTGGTTTGGAACCTCATTTGATGGGATGTCATCATAGGAAGAGGAATCTAAGGCATAAATCTGGAAGAACTTTTGTTCTCTACATTTATGCCCTGGTGCATACTTTTCATCACAATAACATCAAAGGCCTTGCTTGCGATGTGCTACCATTTCAGCAGGAGAGACCTTTTGGACCTTCAAAGTTTGGGTCAGAGTAGGGTTAGCCCCTGGGAGAGGAAAAGTGATAAATGGAGCTTGGAGGATGGTCTCTACTTCCCTGGATAATTGACATTCTTGAAACAAGGTAGTAGGATGATGCATGTTCACATGAGCCTTGATAGCTTCTATTAAACCACTGATAAAAAATTCTAGGTAAAATTCATCAGATAATCCCTCAGTATGGATAGCCAACTGTTCAAATGCAGTGACAAAGTATTTGACAGATCCAGTTTGGTGCAGCTTAGTGAGTCATGCCAAAAATTTTCATTCCCTATCAAAACGGGCATAAACATCTTTGGAGAACATGTTCCAATTGGGAGGTATTGGATAAAATTTCTTATGCCATTGCCACCATTGCCACTGTTCTTGATCCAATTACAAAAACCCTACATGGATTTTGGTCTCATCATCTCGAATATCATGAAGGGAGAAGTATTTTTCCATTTGAGAAACCCACTCGATTGGGTTGGAACCATCAAATTTATGCATGTCAACTTTGGGGACCTTAGTCCGAGAAGTTGGAGAACCCCAAGGGGAGCACGAGGACTGAGTATGTTCATAATGAGAAGAGTTAAGTTATTATGTGTTTGTCTCAACATTCCTACCACTGAAGAGTTGCACCAATTTTTTGTATTACTGGTCAAGGGTTTTGGTGAATTCATTGCAAAGGTAAGCTATGTTATTGTTAATGTGTTATTCTAGGTGGGACACTCTACCCTCCAATGTTTATTGGGACTGAGAGCGAGTGGTAGGCATGGTAAAGGCTTAGGTAGCAATGGAGGTGTCAGGATGGAAAAAATGTGCTTAAAAATGATAGGTACCTGGGTGATCAGGACAACAAGAGGAATCTAATGGGATAAGTGTCAAGAAAGTCATCCCAAAGGGGGTTGGGTTCACAGGAAAAAAAGGATTAAAATTGAAGGGTACCACTACAATCAGAATGAAGAGACGAATGTAATGGGCTAGGGAACAAATACGGGTGCTGACAGGCCCTGCGAAGTTATACTCCAAAATGAATAATACCGCAGAGGCAGAATGTCCAAATTCTTAACAAGACATAATATGTAGTAATTTCACAACGCTAATGCATACGACAAGGTTGCACTGCAACAGATATTGTCTTTTATTTTTCTATTATGTTCCTAAGGGTTAGGGTTTGGAGAGAATATACAATCAAGGGTGTTCCTTATGATATAACTCTCTTATATACGTGTGGGATCCAATAGTAGTACTCGACCCAATATCTTAGGGCACCAAATAAAGAGGTTAGATCGTACCCTTAGCCGTACTGCCCGACTACCCATGTACTAGAGAGTCAATTCTAGAGTGCTATTCTTGGTGAAACTATAGCAGTTAGGAGACCAATTGGTTTATCTATGGAGGGATTTAGGATTCCTAGGTCAATTTGTATACATGTGTTTTCTGATGAGCTACCACTCAAAGGGGTACCAACATGGGTTACAAGGGTGTCCAACAAATGTGCACTTAAGACCAACTTGTATTTCTTGCGTGTAAGACTACCTGACCGCAGGTTTATGCACGTAACGACAAATATTTGTAGCTTAAAGACGTCGAAATACGTCTCTACCCTGAAAAACAAATTCATCCCACAAGTCTTGCCCTGGAAAGAGCTCTGATACCAATTGCAATATTCCTGATACAATATATTATGCAGAACAAAACATATCTAGTAATCAATGAAAAAATAATAATGATATATCCAGAAAAATATCAGAAGAACATGAGAATAACACTAGAATAATCACTGGGAAGAGAAAATCTATTATGATAACAATGTTCACTTGCATCTTTGAGGGGGAAGCCTCTAGTAGAGTAGAGTTGTATTACAATAATCTCCAAGACAAAATATCCAATACCTCCTACTCTTTTTTATACTAATTCTAGCTTCTAAGGAAACTTCTAGAGGAAGATCTTTCTAGAAGAGGAAGCTTCTATTAGGTCTTCTTACATTGACTTATTCTTTTTTATTTATTAGGCCTTATTAAATAATTTCCACCTTTATTAATTAGAAAACATATCCTACTAAATAATGACCCATGGAGAGGGGTTAAGATTGAATCCTAACATTAACCTCCCCATTATGAATCAATTAATGAATTTAGAAAGGTTGTTCCTTCGGAAGGATTGAGAGAGGCACTCCATTCCCCTAATTCAATTGAATTTAGGTCAATTGTGTGGGAATTTAGTGCCCATTGATGTATGGGGCTTAGCAATGTGGGATGATGGATTCCTGGGGAATTTTGGTGAGGCATTTCACATGCTTTGTGGCTTTGGTCTTGTTGGGTATCCATGTTGGTTCCCAAGCTAGTTTTGGTGGTATCAATGCAGGTCACATGGCTCAGTCTGGTCTTAGTGGTGATCATGGTGGAGGAATTGGAGGGAGTCTGTGTGTGATCCAAGATATTTTCATCGTGACTTATAAAGAATTGAATTAAATGAGCATAAATTAAAGTGCATCATTAAAGAAGAGAAAACTGAAAAATGAAGAGATATAAGCATCAAATCTGAACACAAAAACTTGATAATGTAGTTCATTCCTAGTGGACTACATCTCTAGGTCCCACTCTCAAATGGTTAGGCACTTTCATTAACTCAACAAAATACCTCATTCTGAAATCAATCTACAAAAATAATGCTCAGATCATAAAACAAACAACTCCACTGAATTTGTGGCATTGAATTACCCAAAAATGATTGTCTCCACACCTTGATATGACTTTTGCACTCCCAGGCCCAAGAAGAATTTTGTCTTAGTTTCCATGCCCTCTGCAACATGCAATAATGACTATACCTCCCTCGAAAATTGTTCCGGCAGGTCCTACGGTCCGCACATCTTCCTCTCCATGGCTAGGTGGAATACACCTTTTAATATTAAATGTGAGCGATATGTACGAAGTGGTACCTGCGGCTTAGTGGTTAGGGGCGGAAGTGTTAAGGCATAGGCTGAGGCGGAGGTTCCGAGGTCTATCTCCACAAAGTCCACTTTTGGTTTGTTTGTTATATGTTGTATTGTCCATCCTGCTAGATTTAGTGGCGTCGCTAGAAGGTCCTCCAACGATATTTGACTGTGGCTATAATTGGCATGGTCCGCCAGATTTGGCAAACCTGCCAACTATTTTTTGTTTCAAAATTTGTTCACGGGTTGTCCTTGTGCATTTCCCACCTACCACGTAGTAGCCCCTGATTGGTCCACATGGTGGCCTCTCATTGGTCCACATTGCCCCCTTCCAATTCAACACACCACATCAGCATGCCAAATCATCCGTGCAGATTATATGGACTACCATGTGGCATGATCTGAATGGTCCACATATCGGTCCAAAAAGCCAATAACCGGGTGAGACGTGGAAGCCTTTGGTGCTACCATGTCATCATGTCACATGTCACCTCCCTTCTCCTACCATGTGCATTGTATGAATTATGAAGTCATCAGTATGTATGTTGACGTCAGTAGTACGTATACTGACTCATCCCCTGCTGACTGGGGTAGGTTGACAAAACTTTGACCGCAAATATATTTCAATCTGTAA
>JASDQU010241563.1:38834-49597 GCA_032191745.1 Picea mariana
TATCACTCACATCAAGTAAACACACAAACATCTACATAAGTGTATTCCTCATCTTTGTTTTTCCCAACATTATTTCATTGTCGGAAAGCGTCCATAGCCCTGATGAAGTTACCTCGGTACCATACAAGCATAGCCCTGCTGCCAGCAAACGTCCATAGTCCCAATGGGTTACTTGTACTTCTCATGCTATTAATAGTGCTTTCAACTTCATTTTTATTTCAAAATATGTTCACTGTTTTATATTTTTTTATATAGATGTGCATATGCAAATAGGGTGATACGAGAGTTGTTTTGATTTGCTGAGTAGATGTTATGCATTTGAGTTTAACCCATAGATATTCCCCAAAACCATCATAGTATTGGCCATTTTATTAATATGAAGTGGATGGGCTAAAATAAAAGAATAGATTAATACTTTCCTATACTTATGGATTATCATGGTATGCTCAGTAATCATATGTGTTCCACCACAATTATTAATACATATACATAACTAAGAAATTCATGAATGTTCATTCAGATAGAGCATCCCATGCATCTCATGACTTGTAAAAAATTTCTTCAGTATGTGTCCATAATTGAATATGCCCTTCATTCAAACTTAAAGATTAATCCTCAAGGAAAACTAAGAAGTCTAATCAACTCAAGGAACATACCAACATTTGAATTGAAAGATGAAATCAATATGTACAAACATAAAACAAGTGTTGAAACTAAAACCAATTGAAAAGAGAAAATAAAACTAAAATAAAATAAACCTAAAACTAGAAATGTCAGTCATCAAAATAAAATGAAACCAACTGAAAAATAAGAAGAGAACTCAACAACAAGGGATAAATCTGGGGCAACAACAGAGTATGAATGATATGCACAAAGCTATCATTATTCTAGCTTCAAGAATTGGAATAAGGGAAAAAGATATTAAACAATATTTTCACACAAGCTAAGACCCATTAAGAAATATTTTCAAAACTAAGACAACCTTGAAACCAAAATCAACGAGGCTACGATGAACAATGATTAAGAAAATCAATATTCAACCAAGCTTTTGCTCTAATAAAGTTGATATTTTATAGTGACAAAAATTCAGATTGTTGAAATGCCCAAAAGAATTGGATAAATTGAGGAACTTGCCCCTTTGTGCTTATTGCCATGGGTAAGATTTTAGTGAAATAAGATTTTGTAGATGTCGGATTTTCAGACTCAGAAACTATGTTGATAATTTTCACCAAGATATTCATTGTCATTTTGATTATTGATCTAGATCACCCAATGATTGTATCATTCACCTCGAATGGTATAAGAATATAAGCCCTCTGCCATGGTTTCCAAACTAAGTGGAGAAGGGAATAAAATTATGTACAAATTAAAATAGAGAAAATGATTACACTGAACTAAGAGAAAAATAAAAAAACACACTTTGTTATTCATTACGAAAATAATTAATCTTGAAAGATAGGTTTGTACTCCCAACAACATAATATAAATCATGACATCCTTAGAGAAGCATTTTCAATGAAGACTCGAAGGTAACCAAGAGTAAGAATTAGGCAAGATAAGTCAGTCATTCAAAATGAAGTCCAATAGAAAGATTCCCAAGGTAAATATCTGGAAGGAAAAACAAGTAAGATTACGAGAATTAATAATGTAGTGGAAGAAATCACAACACAATCCTTCAATCCCAGTGTCATGAACAATTTCTCTTTCATTTAGTGAAACAAGAAAAAATATTTCAAGAACCTAGCAAAATGGGTTAATGGGGATGTTTAGTCAAAACAGATTTTTAAATTCAATCACATGAAACATTCCACAAATCCATAAGATCTCAATATTTCTTGACATGAGCAAGTCCTTTGCATATTTGAAAAAGTTGATTTTTTCAACTATAGAAATTACATTTGATATTCCTCACAAAGCATCAATTTATTTTTGCCATAAAAGATATTATTAATCCTAAAGATTCAAATGATTCAATCTAATGAGACAAAGAGGAGATATTACAGTTATGGATGTCATCAAAATAATCATGAAAATGACTCCAAATATTGACTAGATCATAAACTAACATGGGAATACATGAATGGAACTATATTTCTGATCAGTTGTTGAGTTGGTCACAGTCTTGGTTGATCAATTCTAAAAATGTTGCAAATAAATCTGAGGAGCCAAGTGTAGATTAACACTTCCCTAAGTTACTTTCATTAAAGAGAAAAATCTTGAGTTGTTGGTTACACGAGTCATTTTCCAACTTGAATAACAGAAAAAAAAAAAAAATCATATTTTCAATTATTTGACAATTTGGGAAAAACTCTTCCTCTAAATGATTGACTTATTAAAATAAATTTAGACTAAAAAGAAAATAAAAACCAATATTAAATTTAATCATATGAAAATCTTGGTAAATTACTCTAAACCTGAACTATATTGGTTGTCATAAAACTTATGTAAAAGGATATTGCTACAGTCATTCAAGTATCCATCTTCCATTTATTTAGCCAAATATTACATCCTTCTTCCTAAGAAATAATCATTATGTGCTTTTCCACAATATTCTCTTCGACATGAGACTGAATGTCATTGATTGTTGTAAGATTTGGATCCTCTAGACACATCGTCATTTTCCTGAAAATAAAATCAATCAAATTAAAAAAATGGAACCATAAAACTTTAATTCCATCCATCTTCTAATGATACGTGTCCACCAACAAACCTTAGGCATGCTTCAAAGTTGAATACAAATGTGATTCAACAAATCCTCTACATTGCACACCAAGGTTTGTATTTCCTCTTGTCATTAATGGTAATAATGTGAAACATCTGTATGATTATCTTCAACCTCCTGAGAGGCAAGAGGAAATCACTATGGATATGGAAGCAATTACGACACTCTGATAGGGTACAAATAATCTTATATCACAACCTTGATTGATTGATTCTCATTATAAATGAAAGATATAATTAAAAATCATAAATCAATGAAGTGACTAAAACCCGATTTCTAATGAGTTGATGTTTGGCATGATGGGACAAACTTAATAACATTGAAAGCAGACAAAGGAGGTTCCATTGTTATCATGAATAGTGAGGACTATTAAACAAAGATAATTGAGCACGTCACGCTAAGTGGCAACTACAAGAGACTAGTTGGTAACCCAATAGCCATAATTACTAGGGAGGTTTAAAAGGTTATAAAGGATTCCAACTTATATTAATTAACCAACAAACTTTTCCTTCCTGGTTGGGAGATAACTCCAAGGATCTATGGTCTTCCAAAAATTCATAAAGAAGGAATCCCCCTCAAACCAATCTTCAACATTGTATGTTCTCCTACTTATCAACTAGCAAAATATGTGGTGAAGATTCTAGGCCCCTTGGTTGGCAAGATAGACTCTTTTATTAAGGATTATGTTGAGTTTATAACAATCATCAAGAATGAAGGGTTGAACCTGATGATATCATCATCAATTTTGTTGCGATTTCCTTATTCACAAAAATACCCCTTAGCAAAGCCATTAGTATTATCAAGGAAGTCATCGACCTTGAAACCTCCAAATTAGCAGAAGTTTGACTTCGATCAACCTTCTTCATCTTCCAAGGAGTATTCTATGAACAAACGAGTGACGTAGCAATGGGGTCTTCTTTGTCCCCCATTGTGGCCAATCTATTTATGGAAAAGTTTGAAGAAAGGGCATGAACACATACCCCCTAAAACCTAAGAGATGGAAAAGGCATGTAGATGACACTAATGTAGTATGGCCTCATGGGAGGGATGAGCTCAACAAATTCCTTGAGCACTTTAACATCCTTTCAGATGATATTAAGTTCACCATGGAGTTGGAGGAGAACAATAGCATCCCATTTTTGGATGTTTTGATTCATAGAAAACAAGATGGTTATCTAGGACACCAAGTCTATAGAAATAAAACAAATACTAAGAGTTATCTGGACGCAAGTTCTCATCACCATCCCACCCAAAAGATGGGAGTTCTAATCACCCTAGCCACACGGGCTATTAGGATCTTTGTTGAAGAAGACTTGGATCAGGAGAAGGATCACCTTACCAAGGTTTTTAAAAGAATAGAATACAATAATAGAGAAATTAGGATAGCAATCAATAGAGACTTGGAAAGGACAAGAGGTGAGCCATGTTCCATAAAAAATCACCCTGTAAAGACAACCTTCCTCCTCTAAATCAAAGGAGTCACTGATAAGATTTCCAAAGTCTTGAGAAAGAAAGAAATTATGACCTCCTTCAAACCATTAGAAACCATAAGACATAAGATGAGATCAATTAAAGACATCTCAAACCATATTCAATATAAAGGAGTCTATAAGGTGATGTGTTATTGTAGTAAATGCTACATCGGGGAAACATGACAATCTTTTCAAGTAAGGATCAAAGAGAACGGAGTTGATATCAAAAATATTTCCACACGTACCTTGGCTTTAGCCAAGCATTCCAATGTAACCAAGCATCATGTGTGCATGGAAGATGCTAAAATATTGGCCAAAGAAGATCACTACTTCAAGCGCAAAATTAGGGAAGCCATTGAAATCATTAAACACTCTAACAATCTTAATAGGGATGGAGGTCTGGAGATCAATAAGAACTGGCTTCTGTTAATCAACAATAGAGTGAACATGTAGAGTAAGGCAAGTTTCCTCCTCCTTTCAATTGTGTTTTTAGTTTTTTCTCTCATACTTCCTTTTCTTTTTGTTTTTCCTCTCTACTGCTTTCTGCTTTCTCTCTTTACTCTGATTTTTAGGTTTTTAAGTTTATGGTTTGTTTCTTTACTCTGATTTTTAGGTTTTTAAGTTTATGGTTTGTTTCTTTCTTTTTTCTTCCTTGTTTCTTCCTTCCTTCTTTTCTTTGTCCTCTTTCCTGGTCTTTGATCCTTCTTGTGTTCCCTCTCCTTATGTTTCTTCCTTTCCTTTCCCCCCTTGGGTCTGGATTTTAGTATATATGAATGCATTTAAGGTTCTTTGTTCTAAATAATCTAATATTAATAATTCATTAATAATAAGTTGGTTCTATGATTCTATTATATTATGCTCTATAAAATTTTAACTTAATTGTACTTTATATATTATTACCTATTATACTTTAATAATACTATAGTATTTATTATTTTATATACTTTAGGATCTTTATAACCTTGTACTTATAATCCTTTAATATTATAATTATTAATATTTACTATCAATTATACTCTAATCATATATGAATGCATTTAAGGTTCTTTGTCCTAAATAATCTAATATGAATAATTCATTAATAATAAGTTGGTTCTATGATTTTATTATATTATACCCCATAAAAGTTTAACTTAATTGTACTTTATATATTATTACCTATTATACTTTTTTTTTTAACAAGAACAAGTATGGATTTCTATTAGAGATTGGCCAAAATGCCTTTCACCAGTTACATTAGGTCGGGCATAGCCCTTGAACTTTCTTCCACTAACTGGTCATAGGCCCCAAAAGTTGGGAAGCCACAGATTTTACTCGAGACTATCGAGTCTATCTCCGTTATTTTCCCTATCTTAAAAAGACATACAAACTGTTTCAACAAAATGCAGAAAAACATAGCAGAATTATGGTATGGGATCCCACTCCTCACTCCTTTCTGTCAAGAGGAATCCTGCGGGAAGTGGAGTTGCCCTGTTGGCTTCCATATCAGCATCCTTATTGTTTTCCCTCAGAGCATGAAGAAAGGTTGCGGTCCGGAAAGATTTCACCAGGATTTTGATTCTTGAAATCACTCTTGCCAATCTGATATCTGTTGGAGAGGAATCCTCCACTAAGGCTTTGATAATGGACTGGGAGTCTCCAATAATACTGACCTATGTAATACCAATATCCTTTGCTTGTTTGAGACCTTGCAGAAGTGCCAAGGCTTCAACTTGCATGCTAGTGGACTGCCCTAATCCCCAAGCAAACTTTGACACAATTATGCCCTCTTTATTTTTTATAATTCCTCCTGCCCCAGCCAGTCCGGGGTTACCTTTCGCTGCCCCATCAAAAAACAAAGAGCATCTGGATTGCCTGAGGAGCAGATCAGATAGTTCATTCTCCTTTCCTCTAAATTGCCACTCTTTTATGTCCTTGTGCTTCCTTATATCGCCAGAGAATTGGAGATCCAGCGAGGCACCCCATTCTAAGTCTTGCTGGCTTAGATTCAAGTCTGGCAAATGTTCCCCCAGACTTTATTTCCATAGGATTTTTATTTTAATGATGATGAACTGCGAGTTTAAGCATTCATCTCTGAAAACTCTTCTATTACGCTCAAGCCAAATTTGCCAACAAACAAATTTCGGCAAGGAGAGCCATGCAGCTTTAAAATTTTCATTCTTTGGGAGCGTATCTGGATAGAGGTTTCTCCAATTTGCAAATAAATCTGTAATAGAAATAGGTAAGTTCAAATCAGTTTTCCAATAGCTCAGAAGGCCTTGCCAGATTTCTCTTGAAAATTTGCAGTCTAAAATAATATGCTGGGCGTCCTCCTCACTGTCACAGCATAGATGGCAACGAGAGGGGCCTTGGAAACCTTTCTTCTTCAATCTGTCAGCTGTTAAAATCGCTCTATGACATAACAACCAACAGAACGAGTCAATCTTGGGCATGGATTTGAAATTCCAGAGCCCTTTCCAAACAACAGGGTCCGGAGGGACGTGAGGGCGATTTTGAAGGCTTTTGAATCCTTGCGCAACAGTGTACAGCCCTGGGGCGACTCCCCAACCGCGGGCATCCTTCTTTCCCACACGCAGAGGTGCCTTACCATTTAGCAGGGACAGGAAGAGATCGCGAGCGTGGGTCAGCTCTGGCGGAATGGGAGGAAGCCTCCATCGCAGCCAATTGTTGCCTGCCCACTCGGAGATGTCCCAGAGAGATAAATAGCCTGTGTTTTCCAGCCACAAACGGAGCGCCTGCAGGGAGCAATGGGACGAAAGAGGAGGAGACATCATGATGCAGTCATCCCATATCCTAATTTCTTTGTCGTTGCCTGGAATCCAATACGCTCTGTCTTTGATTAAGGGGGTTGCTTTGTGGCAAAGATTGATCAGATGCGAGCCTGTAGAGGGCAGAGAGGTGTCCAGGCATCTCTTCCTATTCCCCCTGAAATACTTCCTCCATAGAGCTCTTTGCGCCCAACCTGGGTGTGGTCCAATGATCCTCCAGAAGATCTTGGCTCCCATGGCTATGTTTTGGAGACTAAGATCTTTGAAGTTGAGGCCTCCTTCAAGCTGGGGCTTGCAAATTTTCTCCCAACTTACCAGAGGGATTTTCCTGTCATTATGATTGCCCCCTTTCCAGAAGAACTTACAAATGAAGGCTTCCATTTTTTTGATGATGCCTGAAGGAGCAAAAAAATAGAGAACTGAAAAATGGGGAGGCTACTGAGAACGGATTTAATGAGGACAGTTTTGCCGGCTAGATTTAACCAAGAGAAACCCCAAGCTTGAATTTTGGCCTTAAATTTGTCCAACATAGGAATCCAGTCTCTGCTGTAAGCTCGTTTATGGAAGATGGGAAGGCCCAAGTAAGTAAAAGAGGACCAAGAAAGGGAGGCAGAAAAGCCAAGGATTCTGGAGATGGCAGATAGGGTGTAAGCCGAGATATTCCAGCAAAAAACTTTACATTTACCTTTGTTTAAACAACTGTCTGTAGCTTCACTGTAATCGTCCAAGACCTCCTTAAATCTTAAAGCAGCTCTGGAAGTGGCAGCCCCTAACAAGAGGGTATCATCCGCAAATAGGGTGTGATTTACATTTTTAACCCCTCTGGCTATATTAAGCCCCAAAATTTCTTGGTCAACCGATTTCTGATCAAGGTAGAAACTCAGGACAGAAACATGAAGAACGAAGAGAAGCGGAGAGAGGGGGAAGCCCTGCCTAAGACCTCTTGAAGCTTTAAAAAAACCAGTTGCTCTCCCATTCACCAAGGGGGCGATCCAAGAATCGACAATACAAGCACGGATCCAATTTAGAAAGCCCATTCCAAAGCCAAATTTTTTCAAAACTTCCCAAAGAAAACTAAGGCTGACTCGATCGAAGGCATTTGCTAAATCAAGCTTGATTACCATACCTTTTTCATTGCAAAGATGGCTTGAGTGAATCGCCTCTTGCACGAGAATGTAGTTGTCAGCAAGCTGTCTCCCCTTAACAAATCTACCTTGGTTCTCCGGGATGATGGCTGGGAGGATACCTTTCAGCCTGTTGGCAATTACTTTTGTGATTAATTTATAACCAATATTACAAAGAGAGATGGGCCGAAACCGTTTAAACTCTTTGGCACCCTTTTCCTTGGGAATGAGGGCGAGAAAAGATGAATTGGTGCTGCCCCCTATTTTCTGACAATTTTGGGATTTCAAAATCATTTTGTAGAGGTCTTTTTCCACAATCTGCCAGCAGGTTTGAAGGAATCTTGCAGTGAAGCCATCCGGGCCTGGGGCTTTGTCCGGCTCCATGTCGGAGAGAGCCTCTTTTATTTCTTGTATAGAGATCGTCGCTTCCAGTTGTTGATTCATTAAAGGGGAGATCCTAGAGGGGACCGCCTCCAAAAACTTAGAGTTTGGGTCGGTCACACCCTCTTCTCTGTACAAATTTTGAAAGTGGTTGAAAGCTGCTCTCTTTATGCTCTCAAAGTATTTGAGTGTCGAGTTACCATCCTTGATGAATTGAAGCTCTTTCTGGCTTGAGCTTGAGTGTGGAAGAAGGCAGTATTTCTATCTCCCGCTTTGAGCCATAAACTCCTAGACTTTTGTCTCCAATGCTCTTCCTCCAAGAGGCATGCTTTGTGGAAACTCTGCTGAAGCTCAGCTTCCTTATCCAATACTTCTTTAGTAATTTCAACATCTTCGCTTTGGGTATGATGCTGATCAAGAATGTCTTGAGCCTACCTTATCTCTTTTGAAGGGGAGGGAAGAGATTTGGCCCAAGTTTTAAGAACAACTTTCAGCCTTCTAAGTTTTTCCTCCCAAATGAAGAAAGGTGAACCTTTCACTGGCGTTTTCCAACTGTCTAAAACTAGATTTAGAAATTCAGGTTCCTTGACCCAAAGAGGATTGAACCTGAAGGGAATGGGACCAAGATCATTGTGGCCCAACATCTCAAGTAAAATGGGATTATGATCAGAAACACTGCAGGGGAGAATATGCAATCTAGATTCTAAGCCCAACAAAAGAAAGGAGCTCTGCACCAAACATCTATCAAGTCTAGCAACAATATGACCAGGACCGGTTCTTTTATTGGACCAAGTGTACTTACCATTTTCCGGGGGGATATCTAGCAGATCCCAATCCCGCATGAGGTCCTCCACCCATTCCCTTGCAGGGTCCCTTATGATTGTGCCTCCTCGCTTTTCCTCCATGCGCAAGGTAAGATTTAGATCACCTGCAACAATGATGTTTTCTAAGTTTTCTGACTCCGAAAGGTGCCTGATGGAATCCCAACACTCCCTTTTTTCCCCTATACTTGATGGAACATAGACGTTGAAAAGACTAAGTGCCTCCCTCGAGTCCAAAGGTTGGAGTTTCAAAAACAGCCAATGGGTGTTGTGCAGCTCGGTGACCAACCTGTACTTGAGAGGGATCCAAAGAGAGCCCAGGCCCCTAGAGGCTCCCCATGCAGAAACTGCTTGGCCGCTACTTCCCTTCCAGAATTTTTTGCTTATTTGGAGAAACTCATTGTCCTCCATTTTGGTCTCCTAGATCAGAAGAATGTCAGGGGCTTCTCTTCTTATGAGGCTTCTCGTTGCTTCTTCTTTCACTTTGCTCCCCATTCCTCTGCAGTTCCAGGAGTTAATCTTCATCATTTATTTTTATGATGAGGGGCTCCCTTGGAGCCTTGCCATTGTTTTTTAGTCATCTTCGTATTTTTGTCAAGGAGTTTCTTAAGAGTGGGCTGACTGCCCTGAAGCTTGGCTTTATAAGTTTCTTGGTCTCTCTTTTCTCTAGCAGATTTTCGGCCCCTTGCAGATCTTCTGACCGATGTCTGTGTCTCTCCTATTTCTCCATCCTCCTCAGACTCCTCCGTGTCATGCTCCTCCTCAGAGGTTTCTGATTGCTTATCCTTCTTTCTTGCCGTGTCTCTTTCTTCATGACTTATTTCTGCTGTAGTCATTTTCTCTGGGAGTTTATCCTACTTAGCTTCTTCCCGAGGAGTCTCTTCTAAAGAGCTTAAGAGCTCATACCTATTTCCTTGGCTTTTTGGTAGAGGATCATTCTGGGTGGAGGTAGGCTGAGAGCCTCGAGCCCCAGTCTTCTTGTGAGTTGTCTTTGACCTCTTGACTTGGTTCTAGCCATCTTCATTTCATTTCTCTGCTTCCCCTTTGTTCGGGCGCCCTCTTGAAAAATGGCCATAAACATGACATTTACGACATTTGAAAGGGAGCTGCTCGTAGTCTAGCACTTGCACATGTGTCCAACTGCCAACCTTTATTTTGATGGCCTCCGGAAGTCCCACCTCTAATTCCACCTCGACACAGATTCGGGTGCAATCATACTGATCGTTATTGTTTGCTCTATCGATGAACTTTCCCAAAGCATCTCCAATGTGCTTGAGGGACTCCCAGTTCTAGCAGTGCACAGGGAGCTTGGGGAGCCGAACCCAGACCGGAACTGCCGTTGGGACATCCACGGCCGGATCAAAGTCATGGGTCCATTTATTGAGATAGAGGCTCTGAGGTCCCATGAAATAAGGCCCGTTCCTGAAGATCAAGTCTTTGTCCTCCTTTGTATTGAACTCGAACAGGAAGTAGCC
>JASDQU010241563.1:106187-125686 GCA_032191745.1 Picea mariana
TATTAATATTAATTGACATTTTAATTAATATTTATATTAATTAAATGTCAATATTTAATTATAATTTTAAATTTCCCTAACCCCTCTCCCTAACTATAAATAAGACCCTACCCTCTAGCATTCTATTACACTCACACTCACTCACTCCTCACTCTCCTATTTGTTGTGGCTACCTTAGTTGTTCTCTCTTGATGATGGTGTGGCCTCCTTTTTGGACTATCTTTTCAGATCTGAGTTTTGTTTCGTTGGTGCGGCCTCTTCATTTGATGTAACAGTTTTAGATCTGAGTTTTGTTTGTTGGTGCGTCCTCTCTATTTGATGTAACAGTTTTAGATATGAGTTTTGTTGGTGAAACCTTTCCATTTGATGTAACAGTTTCATATCTGGGTTTGTTGGTGCATCCTCCCCATTTGGTGTAACAGTTTCAGATCTGAGTTTTGTATTGGTCTTGGTATTGGTTGGGTATTGGTATTGATTGGAGTGTTTATCCATTGTTTCCTTTTTTTCAGTTATGGAGGGTTTGATATGGATTGTTTGTTATGGAGGGTTTACTTGTTTAATGTGGATAATTTTGTTGTCTCAGTTTTGGAGTTCTTGTTGTCCCTTCTTGTGGGGTACCTGGTTTTGTTTTATCAGCTATGGTCAATACCTTGTTGTCCCTTCTTATGGAGTACTTTCTGCAGTTGTCTTGTGATGGTATATACCTTGGAAAATTTGTTTCTAAGTCCTTATGACAAAGATAAAACCCCATAGGTTTGATCCATGAACCTAAAACTATTTCTGAGCATATTATAAAGGTTTTCGTCCACACATGTGGCAGGTACATCTTTCTTATATCAGGAGGTAAGCTTGAGGTTTTTATTTTGACTCGAAAATTTTGTTTATACTCATAGTTTAATTTAGATATGTTTATTTATTTTCTCATATATACTAATCTTGTGAACAGAAAAATAAAAAGGCATTATTTGTTTCTATTTTTCCCTAATTCAAACAATTTTCCTATGACTTTGACCAAGGGAACACTACTCTAGGAAGCCTCTACACACCTTCTTTTTACCATTCTTATTTCTATTCTTAGCCTATACCAAACATCACTAAACAACACAATGCCTGGAATCATACTAAGCTCTTGTTATGGAAACTATGTGATATGGCACTCAAAGCATAACTCGTATCTACAGCTTATATAACTCACTATTAAGATTTTGTATGATTAGAGTGGTATCACTATTAGGAAGATGCAGTATGAAGATTAATACTAACTAGCTTATTACTTGTATTATACCAATCTTGTTGAGGCAATGACATCAAACATTAACTATAAGCTAATCCATATTGAAACTAATCACATTGATTATGGATATTGTGTGTTCAATTCAGACTAACATGATGTTTCTAATTCAGACAAGTATTGTTATTCGAATAAAGCTTTAACATGACTAATAAGTATTGATCTGCTTTGTTTAACTATGCTTCTACTGGTATGATTACATACTTATATTTATGATTTCCATTTCTTATGATGAACCTATTTATATGGTCAGTAACACAAGACCATTCTTTATCTATGAAAGTATCATTACCCTTATAGCTATAACATGTAAGAGATTATGATAATAAGGTAACCATTACTTATGCATGGACTAGTAAAACCTATATAACCTTATCTACTCCTATTCTATCATGTATGTACCCAATGAGTGAAATGAATATGGAATGAAGGGGCATTCACATTACCACATATATGTGACTGGAAATAATCTTACATCATATGTGTACAAAGCTCCTTGTATCTCATATGTAGAAACAAAAGTAAATCCCAGGAATCACTTCTATTACCATAAGTTGATAGGTATGAATATGGTATGATCACTGCAGTATGAGTTCCATCTTCTTGAATAGGGATAGATAATTAAATGTATATATAAAGGGCATAGATTATGTGAAATAAGAATGTCATATATAACTGATATGGAACCAATGTAAGTTGTAAGTGATGTGTCGAACCTTAGGTATTATGTGTAATTATTCATATCAGGACTTTCACTGTAATTACCTAATATTGGTACAACTATAATACATAGAAGAGTGTAATATCCATAGTAATAACCATAACTAAGCTATTGTAATAAGAAGTTCTTACTATCATATTCAACGTATAGGTTGTGTATACTAGTACATATCACATGCTCATATTGATTACTATGATTCCTAGCTTAAGTACAGTATAAGGATTACTATTAACGTGTGTAATTGATTACGGATAAACACATAGGGTTAACATCAACACCACATATAAGCTTATCACATTGTTATGATATGAAATTTGTGAAGTAAAACCATGGAAACTTATGAGCTTATATCAAGTAATCAGATAGGTGAAAAGTATATATATGGGTTTTATTACCTTATCATAGGTAACTAGTAGAGATAATGGTATAAGTATTATCTTGTTCATTAAGATGATATAACAAGGGTAACATAACACATGTATGGGCTTATCATATGCATTATTCCATATTCAATGATTACATCTATTTTTATTAGTATCACTAAATAGGTTATTCACTATATACCCTTATTAGGATGATACAAGGGAATTACTTCATTTTAAAAATTTCTAGTAGCAAAATATCAAAATATCAAAAAAATAAAAATAAATTGACATTTTTTTAAATACCTACATGACGTCGGAATTGTGATGTATGGTAATTTTTCTCCAATGGAACATACATCGTAGATATATATATGGTCTTTTGTTGAGTGACGTTACCATACGTCGACATTGCGACGTATGGTAACGTTTCTCCCATGGAACATACAACGAAGATATATAGCTTTTCGCCGGTTGAGCGACGTTACTATAAGTCGGAATTGCAACGTAAAGTAACATCGATCCCATGGAACACATGCCAGAGATATATAGCTAGTCATTGGTTGAGAGACATTACTATAAGTTGGAATTGCGACATATGGTAATGTCGCTCCCATAGCGTCCATGTAGTGGAGACCGACGAAATGGGGCGTTGTAATTCCGATGTCTCTGACGCCGCTGTAGCGACGACTATATGGGGTTTGGATAGCCAAATTTGAGATGACACGTATCCACATGAAATGCCGCAATAGATACGATATTATGGCATCGAAAATATGACGTCATGTGAAACGACGTTTGAGGGGGTTCATTGTTTGTCTTTCTCCCGAAAATATAATGTGGCAATTGCGTCGAACACGTCGTCGAAATTTGACCCAAATGTATTAGTGAGGGGCCTTCTGGGGATTGACAGCTCTAAGATGTTGTCGACCAAGATTAGCATTTGGGTAAGTTTTAATCTCATGCTCGAAAATTCGAGGGTTGATTCCTGGAATCTCTTCATATGACGAAGTGAATACATCTTGAAATTCCTTGAAGAGTTTGGTGTAGATTAAGATTTATTCTGGCGAACAATCCACACTGATGTGTACATTTTCAATCTTGCCAGGTGTACAAAAGACTTCGATCGTGACAGTAGGGGAGATACTCACCATGTTTCCTTTGG
Organism: Picea mariana; assembly: GCA_032191745.1. Classification (NCBI taxonomy): domain Eukaryota; kingdom Viridiplantae; phylum Streptophyta; class Pinopsida; order Pinales; family Pinaceae; genus Picea; species Picea mariana. Next base: position 109,727 of record JASDQU010241563.1, read on the forward strand.
CATAACTATCGTGCATATCAAGTGGAACTACTGTGTGACCAACTATCTTGCTCAAAGTATATCTAAAGTCATCTTATTCAATTCTAGAAAGCTCTAGGAGAAAATAAGAGCGATGATGCATATCATCCCAAGTTTTGTTAGAACCATTCATGGCCTCAATGATAGCTTCATCCGAAGGAAAATTCTCATCGAGGCAGTGATGTGAAAAATATGACGAAGTGGCCCACATGGGATCAAGAACATGATCCTCCTCGTCCATCTGCGAGGTAACAAGATATGGATCGACACAAGAGTCAAGAACAACTTGATATGATATATCTGCTACCAATAGTGGCATGGCCATTCTAGTATGGCCATGGATCGTTAAAATAGGAAGTGCGGAAAGGAATGAACCTCTCTAACGAAACGGGCCTATTGGACATGGCATAAATATGGTGAATCGGTGCCATGAATTCGAAGGTACCCATAAGGGATGAATACATTTCGATATTGATATTTTCAGTTGCCAGTTGAGAATTATCGACCATGGGGATCGACGGTCTAATAGATGCATTGGGACTAGCATACGCAAAGGAAACCTGATATATCATCGTAATCTTCCCATTGTGAGGAAAACAAAGAGCACGGAAAACAGATGATATGATTGCAGTCATAGCGTAAGTCCAATTGCGTCCTAGTAAAAAGTTATAATCAATGGGAACATGGACCACCTCGACATCCACCTCTACCATATTACCTCCTAACTAGACCGGGAAGGAAGGAATAATACAGTGAGGGCAGAAGGAACGACCGTCAAAAGTACTCAACATGGTTGGAGAATGAGAAAGAGTTGGAGAGTCGAGAGTTTTCCAACTGACCAGGGGCATCACACATGTTGTAGCGCCTTCATCGACAACAATATGCTTGATGGTATATTTCGAGTAACCCACGTGGATTTGGAATGCCACATGGTAAGGCAAGCGAGGCTTCACATCTATGACGTCAAACTTGATAACTTTCGAGCCATAAATATCTAGAGATCCTAATGTAGATAGCAAGGAATTCCTATGTGAAGGACACATATGGAGTACCTCCAGAGCCGACATCGCATAAGGGGTTTGACCCAGGTCCTCAACAATAGAGTAATTATGGGCAACTCTAGAATTAGGATCATGGGTAGAGAACTTGAGTACTCCTTTCGTAATACGATGTGATGACTCTAGTTTTTTAATTTGTAGGGGCATCTCCAAAGGAGGAGGAGACTCTGGACTAGGTACAGTTTGTGGAGAACTGTAATCGTGAGATCGAGTGGCTACATTAACCTCAATTTTGACCATATTTATGCATAAATGGTCATCGTCTTGTGTCGGTGGTTTTTGACTCCCACTCACCACATTTTCAGCATTTGAGGAGCTCGAGGTCATGTGTTGTTTATGTGGAAAAGGATTCATCAACACAACGGGCGGTAGAGATAAAATAATCACATCTTCCACAAGTTTGGGGCATAAATGGTTAAGGTGATAGTTTGTACAAATCTTACAGGGAAACTTCACCTTCCACCTTTATTTCTTGCACTCACCATCATTATTATTTGTCTTCTCATTATTACCATTGTCCTTGGGTTTATTATTATTCTTCCCACCCTTACGATTATTATTACGTCCTTTCCTCTTATTCCCGCCTGGTTGTTGGTTACCATTTGGGTTGGTCGGCGATTGCATGGAATTTACATCTGACGACTGAGTGGGATTGGAAGACACAGATGAACTTGGCCCTCCTATAGACTAGTTTAGAGACAACTCTTTCAAATGGCTTGTCACCGAGTCTGCAAATTTCACATTGGCAGAGCCCACAATACCATCGGCATGAGGCCCGGGATTTTGTCTAGGGTCATAGTTTGACCTCGGTGCATCTTGAAGAATCTCATATAACATCCCAGGATGAGCATATATAAGATCTAACTATTGGGATTTGAAAATGGCTTCTTCCTCAGATGTAACCTTGGTTGTAGAAACATCCTTTGAAATATAAGGCTGTAGAGACTTAAGGAACCACTCTAGCAGAAATTCTGGGGGTATGTGGGTCTTGATCAACCTCTTTTATATATGCCACTCCTAGATTTGATCCAAGATATGAGTGGCTTTGTCCTGGCATAAGGTCAACAAAATTTCTAAGCCAACATCATAACGAATCGACAATTGGAAGACTAAGACCATCTTACTAAAGGTTATGTATGCCCCCCTAGGTAGCTCGATATATCATTTCATGACAACCCCCATGAGGGTGCATTGAAACAATATTAACCAAATAGAATCATTTTCAAGGGAATTCAAAGAGCACCAAAGGTGAAAAGTAGCAACGTTATCACTAGGAACCTCACCATTCTTGCCTTCAAATTTTGGAATATTCGAAGGAATCTTGGTGGGAACGAGGAGGCATGTAGGATCATGACACACAAGATCATTCATCAACTTATACAAGTATGGAATATTGAGCATGGCCATAAAAGGGAGACAAGGTTGCGACATCTAGCCCCAAGCTCCCTGGAAAGGTTGTGGTTGGGGAATCGCAGCTCGTCCAAGGTTCTGCTAAGCGCCATGGCCCTTTCCAGGATTGTAAGAACCTCCTCCAGGATGATTCATAAGGGGTTAGTTGGGTACCATTCCAGTAGGAATGTTCTCATGAGGGTTATAAAAAATTCCCCCAGCCAGAGTGGACCCGGGTTGGGGGTTTCCCAAGGTGTTAAGCTGACCTCCTTCGAGTGTGAATTCAAAAGATAAAGGTGTATTCGGAATTCTAAATGTGTTGGTCATAATAAAAAATGAAGACTTGGATGTAAAGGATGGAACATGAGAAGAATCTTGTCTGCCAGGTTGGTTACTCCATCCACAAGAAACAAGATTATACTCGAGGTTAAAAGGAGGAATTCCTCCCATGGTAGGATTTGTTTGAGGGACATGAGTGCCACCAAATGAGAATGGAGTATAAGGAGGAGCAATTCCCCCAAGTCCAAAGCTATCATTAGTGCCAACTGCTGGGATGGAGTTTGAAAATTGCGATGTAAAATTCATCATACCATAGGAAAAAGGACTAGAGTCCATAGGGATGGAATGGACATTATAGCCCAATGAGTGACCAATATCCCCAAAAGGGTTCGTGGATATAGGTTGATTATTCACTACAGGACGAGAAACAATGATGATATATTCCTCTGGCACTACAACCATTTTGGTTGAAGGTGTCGAAGGGGTACCGTTAACTATAGTAGGTGTGGGAGTCAAAGGGCTCCTAGTATCTTGATTACTTGGTTCAGTACTCATCCTTGTATGATCATAAGTCTGATAATTGGAGGTGTGTGTACCACGTTTAATAACTCTATGCCTTTTAGAATTCAAATAATAAAAATGCGATGGTAATTGTAACAAACGACAAGACCTCGGGGAAGATGGTCTGGATCCACGATGACTCAAGACTCGAGATATAAAAAACAAATCCTAAGGCCAACTAGTAATCAAAGAGCACTCCAAAAATAATCAAATGACCAATATGCACACAAACAGGATAAAGTGGCTGAAAGGGTCCTCCCTCTCTAAAGTAGGTAAGCCTCACCCAAGAGGGGCCTGAGACTCTTCTACTAAATATCAGAGGTAGCATAATCGATTATAAGGTCCCTTGTGGGCTTAACAACTAGTTGGTAAGATCCCCATGGAGAGGTAATCCTCCATAAAGGTTGTGTGTTGTCCAACCCTTATCTGACCCAAGGTACTTGCAGAATAACCCCTGCAAGTAACCTATGTGGTACCTAAGTCAAGCAACTAAGCAAACATGGTATAACCGATGCATAGGAGAACAGACATAAGTCAATTCCACTGTATGAGCAAGGTAGAAAAGCCCTAAACCTTGAAAGCATTACCTCTCACAGTGGTAAGGGCACTGGCAATATCCCCATATATGAATAGATCCCCAAAAATATATCTGATGCTAAGAAGGTATCGGGGGGATATCCCTTCAACCAACCTCACATGACTTCATGCTTAAATCCAGTGTAAGCAGAGCCTCCTGATATTACCGATTATACAATGGATTTCTCCACTCCCTTAGTTAGACACATATGTTGATTTAATAGCCTTGGAGAATTTTACTCACAAAATCATATTCCAAGGCTCTAAATCCTAAGCTAGTTTGTGCACCCTAGAAAATAAAATTGTTACTAATCAATTTTAAATTATAGTGTTACTTTTAATGGCCTTGCTTACTCAAAAGGTGTGGTCGTGAAACTAGTGATGTTATGACTCAGCAGTAAAATAAATGAATATGAATACAATGCAAAGTCCTAACTTCAATTTCCAATAAATGATATGCTTTTCAAAATGCAATTCTCAATTCATATATGTGTTAGCGATATTTGTTGCTAGGGGGTTGAATTGCAAAGGAGTGGGTCAAAACCCACTTATCCTAAGTTTTGGGCACAAGCGTATCTGCATTAAACGAGAGTCACCTTTAGATGGTTAGATTTTGTGCGCCTAGATCGACGGCGCACAGCAAATTCCAGACCCCCCTTGCCTTCCGACCTTTGAGCAAGGGGGGGGGTCCGGAATCGGGGGCGCACCTCTCCAATGGTCCAGATGAGCGTGCCCAGATCAACAGCGATGAAGACCATTCCGGACCCCCCCCGCCTTTCTACCTTTAAGAGGAGGGGGGGGGGGGTCCGGAATCGTGGATGCAGTTTTCCGACGGCTATGATCGAGGAGCCCGGATCAATGGCTCAGGCGCGGCCCCGACTTTCTCATTTGCCCTATCTTTAACCATGTGTGGACCCTTCTCCCATCGTGACACCTTCCTTTCCACCTCTCCCTTGCTGCCGTGTGTCATCCATCCGCCTCCCCATCTTCGCCCAGGTGGCCCATCCTCCGTCTCGCTATCCAGTCACCACCTGCTGCGTGTCTTGCTCCTTTTCCACGTCAGCCTATCGCCAAAGAACGAGTCCACTATCCCTCATCTTCCCCCTCTTCCGCATGTTTTGTTCCACCATGAGCCCTCCTTTGTCACTCTTCCCGCGCCACGCCTTTCCCTTCGCGACCTTGTAATCCGACGCCATCACTCCTATCATTCGCCCCGTTCTCCGTGTTGGCCTTCCATGCCTGTTCCTCAAGATATTCAGTTACTCCAGGTGGCAACGTGAGGGGTCTTCCATATCCCGAAATGCTGAGTTGGCCGGGCCATTCTCAATCCCAAGAAGCAGTTATTGAAGCGGTTGGTGGTGGTTAGACATCGCCTCCGCCATAATGGGAAAGTCCTGCATGGGATTAAAGGCACGTCGATTCACCGAATAAACTGTCAGAAGATCGATCGCATCTGCCCTAAGTTGCACGGTTATTCAAAGATTGCGGCTGCAGAGTGTCAGAAGCCATGTAGACGCAAAGCCTTCAATGCAGTATCTTGGTTCTGCTGCTGTTGTTATTTTGAGTATATGTGGGCATTTTTGCCATTTTTGTATCTATCGATGGTAGAGCTAAGCTCCCGACTGTAGAGTTTTCAGTGAACATTCTGGTTTCCTGGTTATGCCTCTGTGTTTGAGACTTCTTGGTTTATAAAAAACAGTTCTCTTCTTTCCATCTTTGTTTCATCTTATGCCAGAGAATCCACAGTCGAAGGATTCGCGTGGATTTAACAATCTTGTTATGATAAAGGATTTGTTGTGACATTGTTGTGCCCTCTGGTGTTAAGTGTTTGAATATAAGAGGATCTTGTGTTTGAATGCTTTCTTCTTCAGTCGGTTGTGAACCTGATGTTTATGACAGACCCTTGCACTCTTCTCATGAAGTCTTCCACCTGCTCACCCTTTATTGCAACTCACTGTTTGAAGTTTATCAAGACCTCACTCGTTCATGCATGCCTGGTCTAGTTTCTGAGCTGACACGATACTGTTTTGAGTTTCCTCCATTTGATCACCCCTTTCAAACAAATCATGACATTAAACTGATGGGCGTCGGGCTCTACTCCTGCTAGCAATCCAGGAGTGACTTTCGGCTCCAACATTTCTGGCGCCGTTGCCGGGGACGAAGTTGAATATTTTCCCCAGGATTGAACGACAAAGATCAACTGATTCTGAAGGTGCATCGGATATCAGAACTTGAAGATTTCTACTGTGCACCTGGTGACTCCATTGTGACGACTCCGCTGGGAAGAACTTGCTCTATCAACTGTGGCTTCGAGAGGTAGACACACGAGGTATAATCCACACTTGCCTTTAGCTACATCGGAAACTAACGCGGAAGCAGTGTGCAGAAAGGGAAAGAGAGCTGCAAAAGAAGTTTCCGCCGCTGAAATAGGTAATACGCCCTCCCCTTCTGTGAGAACTCCATTTTCAGATTCTCAGCTTCCTAGTCATCCTCCCTCTGAGGTTTCCCGTTTTCTGAACTTTGGGAGTGTTCCTGCTGAGTTTTCTCCTCCTGGTCTGGTATCAGAAGGAGAGATTCTTGTCACTCCCCCTTCCCTGGAGGTCTTGCCTCATCACAGACCTCAAGATTCTGAAGGTTTCACCACTCCTCCTTTCATTATTACTGCCGCACAAAGAGAAGATTTCTCTTTGTTTCCCCCGTTGTCTCCTCCGAGAACCTTTGTTCCAATATCTCCCGTTCATACTCCATCTCCTCTGAGTTCTCCTCTACCTAATATCCCTATGGCTGGTGCTAATCCCCCTCCGAATATAATGGATGCTATAGTTGCTGCTAGATATGTTCCTCTGGTTCTACCTCATCCTCTAAACCCCCTCCCTGTTGGAGACTATTTGAAGTACATGCCCAAGTTCAGTGGGGAGGGAGACATAACTGCTGAAGAGCACCTAGCTGCCTTTTAAAACTATGCTGATAACTTGAATATCGAGAGTGAAGATGTCTAGATGAGAGTCTTTGTCTAGATCCTAGATGGAGAAGTGAGGAAGTGGTTCCGAGGTCTGGCCCCTGGGTCTATTGCTGGCATTGAAGCCTTGGATAACGTTTTCCTGAGGCAGTGGGGAGACAGAAAAAATTATATGTATTACATGACAGAGTTTGGGTCTCTGAAGAAAATGGAAGGAGATTCTATTTCAGACTTCTCCAAAAGGTTTAATAAGATGCACAACAAGATTCCTGCAGAGATTAAACCCTCAGAGGCCTCTGCTCAAATTTCCTATGCTAGTGCATTTGACCCTGATTTTTGTCTCGTGTTAAGAGAAAGAAGAGCCACCTCTTTAGCTCAGATGCAAGATGCAACTATAGAAGTGGAATCCAACATATTGGCAGCTGACAGACTGAGGAACCAGGCTGACACAGACAGAAGAAAGGAAAAGTTGGAAGCCTCAACTTCCGGCCCATCGTTGCCCCACTCTCAAGTAAATGAGTTGACCCGAGCTATGACCCTCCTTAAAGAAGAGGTGGAGAGATTGAAGGTGGAGAGAAAGAAAATGCACAAGGGCCCTCAAACCATTGAGAATAAAGGAGGTTTTAAAAGGCCAAATAATTTCGCTCCTCCAGCTATGCATAGAGAAAAAGAAAGAGACAGAGACAACCAAAGAGTTCAGGCCCCCTTCCAGAACAATTTTGTGGCTGATGAAGAATAAGAGGAAGCAGACGAGCCTGAGCCAAAAATTCACAGTGTAGGGGTCACTCCCCCTTTCCCCCATCTGACCCAATCGGCATATGAAGAGTCTCTTATGGATAGTCAGCTGAATGAATTGAGTAAAGGAGACAAAGATGTTGGCAGTCGAGGTAGGTACAACCTGAGGTCTGACAAAAGAGTGGCAGCACCTGATGTTCCTGAGTCATCCACTAGAGCAGAGAGGCCTGCAAATGAGATAGCAGGTGCTTACAAAGGTAAGAAGACCCAACCCCTCTCTCCCATTGTCCAAAGTCATGTCCCTGAAATTAAAGAAATTCCAAAGCCTATGTCTTCTTTTAATTTCGAGCATGAAATTCAAAAGATCAGAATTCCTGTGACACTCACTGAGTTAATTAAACATGGGGAATTCAAAAAGTGCTTCTCTGAGATGTTAAAGTCCGAAGCCTCATACCCTCTCATAGACTCTATAAACCTCCAAGATGAAAGGCCTGCAGTTGTCCTAGGTCCCATGGTAGAAGACAGAGATGATTCATCCCCTCCCTTCTACACATCCCTGAACATACATGACAAAGTACTGCATAATTGCCTTATGGACTCAGGGGCCTCCCACAACCTCATGCCCAAGGTCATCATGGAAGAACTAGGACTGGAAGTCACCCGAGCCTATCATGACCTCTATTCTTTTGACTCTAGGAGGGTGCAGTGTTTGGGAGTCATCAAGGACCTAGCAGTTTCCCTGTTTCAGTTACCCATGAAGAGCATGGTCATGGATATTGTGGTAGCTGATGTTCCCCCTAAGTTTGGCATGTTGTTGTCAAGATCCTGGATCAAGAGATTGGGAGGAACCCTGCAGATGGACCTCACATATGCCACCATTCCAGTCTTTGGGGGGGAACATAGGACATTATACAGAGAAGCCCAGCTAGCCTACATTGTCAGTGATAAAGCCAATCCTACCAACCATCCCATCTATGCTTTGGACACTGACTTAGGCTCTAGTTTACTACAGCTCACCAACACCCCTGAAGCCCCTTTACAGGTCAGAAAGCAGCCCATCCTCAATCAGGAGACCTCCCCTCCAACTTCCTCTATTTGGAAGATGTTCTTTGATGGAGCTTCCTCCAGTATGGGTGTCAGTGCCGGAGTGATATTCATATCACCCTGTCAACAGACCATATCTCTGTCATATAAGCTGGAATTCGAAGTCACCAATAATGTGGCAGAGTATGAAGCTCTGGTTTTGAGATTAAGAGCTGCCAAAGAAATGGAGATCAAGGAGATGGCCGTGTTTGGTGATGCAGAGCTGATTGTCCAGCAGGGTAGAAATGTTTATCAGACTAAGCATCCTCGGATCAGGGGCTACATGAACGAGGTATGGGACCTGGTGGATAATTCCTACCTCGCTTTTAATATTTCCTATATTCCAAGGGAGGAAAATTCCTCGACCGACTGTTTAGCTTTCACAGCTAGTGTGATCGAAGTTCCTACATTGCCCACTGCGAGGTCCGATGTGGAAATAAAATACAGACCTTCTATACCAGACAATGTCGAACATTGGAGGGTGTTTGAAGGCGATCAAGAAATTGAGAAATTTCTCCAGTCCATTGATGACTTTTCCACAATGCGCATAGATGAGGATCCTAAAGAGGAAGACGACCATCACCCTGAGGAATTTGTGAACAGGATTGCCGATCACCAGATCATTCAGCTACCGAGCAATCACATACCGAGGGGACTCATCCCGTTAGAAAGATTGTTCAATGGGAATGATGTGGCAGTAAAGGGTAAGGTTTCAGGTGATGATGATGACACAACTGAATGCAACATAGGCACACCTGAGGAGCCAAGATTGGTCAAGCTGTCAAAGAATTTGACTGGGGAGCAGAGGGCCGAGTATACTAAGTTGCTGAGGCAGTTTGATGATGTGTTTGCATGGACCTACGAAGACCTCAAAACGTATGATACATTAGTCATCGAGCACAAGATCCCGCTGAAAGAGGATGCTAAGCCATTTAAGCAGAAGTTGAGACAGATAAACCCCATGCTGCTACCTGTCATGGAGAAGGAAGTGAAGAAGCTGCTGGATGCACAGATCATTGTCCCCCTGAGATACTATGAATGGGTGGCCAATTTGGTTCCGGTGAGAAAGAAAAGTGGATAAATCAGACTCTGTGTCGATTTCAGGAACCTGAACAGAAGCTCCAGAAGGACAATTATCCTCTGCCTAGCATGGAACACATTCTTCAGAGGGTAACTGGTGCATCAAGGATATCCATGATTGATGGCTTCTCTGGATACAATCAAGTATCATTCGTGCTTGAGGACAGAGAGAAAACAACATTCACCACTCCTTGGGGCACATTCATGTATGCCAAAATTCCCTTTGGGTTGATGAATGCAGGAGCAACATTTCAACGAGCCATGGACATAGCCTTCATTGGGGAGAAGGACCAGTTTGTGGTGATATATTTTGACGACATCACAGTCTTCTCCAAGACTGACAGAGAGCACTGCTGCCACTTAAAAAGGGTTTTCCTGAAGTGTCGGACGTTTGGCCTTTCCCTGAACCCTAAGAAATCATTGTTTGCTATGAAAGAGGGAAAACTGTTAGGTCATATAGTGTCAACAGAAGGAGTAAGAATTGAACCCAACAGGGTGGAGGCGATTCAGGCCTTGTCTCTCCCCCGGTCTAAGAAGGAAGTTCAGGCATTTCTGGGGAAGATAAACTTTCTGAGGAGATTTGTCTCAAACTTTGCTGAGCTGGTGAAACACATCACAGCCATGCTCAGGAAGGGCCATGAAATAAAATGGACTGATGAACCCAGGGAATCTTTTGCGCAGATAAAGAAAGCATTGACTGAGGTGCCTGTGCTAATTAGTCCTGATTATTCGAAAGATTTCCTGATTTTCTCATTTGCTTCCGACAACTCAGTAGCAGCAGTCTTATTGCAGATAAATGATCAAGGGCAAGAACAACCCATTGCCTTCTTCAGCAGGGCGTTGAGGGATGCTAAACTCAGATATGAGATCATGGAAAAGCAGGCCTATGCATTGGTGAAAGCCCTCAAAGCCTTCAGGGTCTATGTTTTACACTCCAGAGTCAATGCATATGTCCCTTCACCCTCTGTGAAGGACACTCTTATACAACCTGACATAGACGGGAGAAGGGGTAAATGGATAGCCAAGATCCTGGAGTTTGACCTGGAAATTAAGCCCACCAAATTGATAAGAGGGCAAGGTTTGGCCAGATTGCTAGCTGAATCCAATTTCAAAACTCTGGGGATTAACTGTATCAATGAACAAGCTGAGTCATCCAGCAGTAATTCCCAGACCACCATACCACTAGCAGAATGTCCCTGGTACAGGGATATCGTGTACTTTTTGCAGGAATTGAAGTCCCCTGACGGATTGGGAAAGAGTAGGGCCAGAGCTTTAAAGCTCAAAGCGGTCAAATACTTCCTTATCGACCGAGCCGTGTACTGGAGAGACCCTCTGGGGATATTGTTAAGGTGTCTGGACCCGCTGCAAGCCCAGAAGGTGATGTTCGATTTTCATAGCAGTCTCTGTAGGGGTCATCATTTTTGGAATACCACAGCCCACAAAATCCTCCGGGCTGGGTATTACTGGCCTACTTTGTTTACTGATGTCTGCAGAAAAGTCAGGGCTTGCATTAAATGCCAAAAGTTCTCAGGTAAACAACAACTCAAGTCTCTGCCATTAAAACCTGTAGTAGCTTCGACACCTTTTCAGCAGTGGGGATTGGATTTCATTGGAGAAATTCATCCTCCCTCAAGCGGCCAGCATAGATGGATCCTCATTGCGACTGATTATTTCACTAAATGGATAGAAGTTGTCCCCACCAGAAGCACTTCTCACAAAGTAATCATCGGCTTCCTGGAGGACATCATAGCCAGATTTGGCTGTCCCAGCAAAATTGTCACTGACAATGCTTCCCCATTTCGGTCTGAGCCTCTGGTCAAGTTTTGTGAACAATTCAGGATTTCACTGATCCATTCCACCCCCTACTATCCTCAGGGAAACGGATTGGCAGAGTCCTCCAATAAAAGCCTAATAAAGCTCATCAAAAGATTATTGGAGGATAATCAGAAGGCCTGGGACTCAAAGCTCAAATTTTCTCTCTGGGCTGATCGGGTGACGACCAAGAAGTCCCTGGGCCTCTCACCTTTCCAACTGGTTTACGTAATAGAGGTCGTTTTCCCCACTCAGCTTGCCTTACCTGTGGCCAATCTCCTCCAGGACTATGAAGAAGAGCCCAACCATGTGCTCAGAAGAATCCATCAGATGGTGGAGGTGCAGCAGATCAGAGAACAGGTCCTTGACAGAGCTTACAATCATCAGCAGAAGATCAAGCAGGCTTTTGACAGGAAGAGCAAAAAGAAGGAATTTGAACAGGGCGATCTCGTACTCAAGTGGGATGCACCCAGGCAGGAAAAGGGCAAACACAAAAAATTTGATGCCCTCTGGTTCGGGACTTTCAAGATCTTCGAAGTGTTTTCAAACAACACTTACAGGTTGCAAGATCTGGAGGGCAATGAAGTGTTCAGTGGCCCAGTCAATGGGCTTTTCTTAAAAAAATGTTTTCTGTGAGCCCCAGTCGGCTCTTTTTGGTTTTGTTTTGTAAATATTGTTTCTATTTTTGTTTTTCGGACTAATAAATGACTCCATAGCCCAACAACAAAGGCACTAAGTCTGCAAAAGATTTCTTAGAGCATCACAGGGACGACTCTATCCCCCATGGAGCCAAATGTTAGCGATATTTCTTGCTAGGGGGTTGAATTGCAAAGGAGTGGGTCAAAACCCACTTATCCTAAGTTTTGGGCACAAGCGTATCTGCATTAAACGAGAGTCACCTTTAGACGGTTGGATTTTACGCGCCTAGATCAACGGCGCACAGCAAATTCCAGACCCCCCTTGCCTTCCGACCTTTAAGAAAGGGGGGTGGGGGGTCCGGAATCGGGGGCGCACCTCTCCAACGGTCCAGATGAGCGCGCCCGGATCAACGGCGATGAAGACCATTCCGGACCACCCCTGCCTTTCTACCTTTAAGCAGAGGGGGGGGGGGTCCGGAATCGTGGATGCAGTTTTCCGATGGCTATGATCGAGGAGACCGGATCAATGGCTCAAGCGCGGCCCCGACTTTCTCACTTGCCCTGTATTTAACCCTGTGTGGACCCTTCTCCCGTCGTGACACCTTCCTTTCCACCTCTCCCTTGCTATCATGTGTCATCCATCTGCCTCCCCATCTTCGCCCAGGTGGCCCATCCTCCGTCTCGCTATCCAGTCACCACCTACCGCGTGTCTCGCTCCTTTTCCACATCAACCTCTCACCAAAGAACGAGTCCACTATCCCTCGTCTTCCCCCTCTTCTGCCTGTTCTGTTCCACCATGAGCCCTCCTTTGTCACTCTTCCCGCGCCATGCCATTCCCTTCGTGACCTTGTAATCCGACACCATCACTCCTATCATTCGCCCTGTTCTCCGTGTTGGCCTTCCATGCCTATTCCTCAAGATATTCAGTTACTCCAGGTGGCAACATGAGGGGTCTTCCATATCCCGAAATGTTGAGTTGGATGGGCCATTCTCAAACCCAAGAAGCAGTTATTGAAGCGGTTGGTGGTGGTTAGACATCGCCTCCACCATAATGGGAAAGTCCTGCATGGGATTAAAGGCACGTCGATTCGCCGAATAAACTGTCAGAAGATCGATCGCGTCTACCCTAAGTTGCACGGTTATTCAAAGATTGCGGCTGCAAAGTGTCAGAAGCCATGCAGACGCAAAGCCTTCAATGCAGTATCTTGGTTCTGCTGCTGTTGTTATTTTGAGTATATGTAGGCATTTTTGCCATTTTTGTATCTATCGATGGTAGAGCTAAGCTCCCGACTGTAGAGTTTTCAGTGAACATTTTGGTTTCCTGGTTATGCCTCTGTGTTTGAGACTTCTTGGTTTATAACAAACAGTTCTCTTCTTTCCATCTTTGTTTCATCTTATGCCAGAGAATCCACAGTCGAAGGATTCGCGTGGATTTAACAATCTTGTTATGATAAAGGATTTGTTGTGACATTGTTGTGCCCTCTGGTGTTAAGTGTTTGAATATAAGAGGATCTTGTGTTTGAATGATTTCTTCTTCGGTTGGTTGTGAACCTGATGTTTATGACAGACTCTTGCACTCTTCTCATGAAGTCTTCCACCTGCTCACCCTTTATTGCAACTCACTGTTTGAAGTTTATCAAGACCTCACTCGTTCATGCATGCCTGGTCTAGTTTCTGAGCTGACACGATACTGTTCTGAGTTTCCTCCATTTGATCACCCCTTTCAAACAAATCGTGACATTAAACTGATGGGCGTCGGGCTCTGCTCCTGCTAGCAATCCAGGAGTGACTTTCGGCTCCAACAATATGCAGTTCTTAAATAAAATTAAATATTTCTTTACATGCACTAAGATAAATGAAAAATACTCAAAAGATCAAAATTTCAATCAATGTAAAATGACTAATATTTTTGTATTTTCAATATAAGAGAATGAAAATGCAAGGACTGAACAACATCTTGATATGAATACTCTATTGTGTGTAAACATAGAAAAACCAAGTAGGATATCAAAGAGAAAAACACCCAGCCCAAGATGCAAGTACAATCAAATGAAAAATATGATGAGAAATGCACCGCCCAAAAAATTCAACCAAAGACAGGTTTCTTGTCACTCCATGGATACTTAACAGTCACCAAAGAGACTGAAGAAGACTCAGCAATCATCAAAACCTACCCAGCAACCATCAAACCCAACAACCAAGAAACAAAGGGTGATGTATGCGACTATTCAAGGGAAAAGCATGAAGGTACGCATATTGCAGAAGGACAACAAGTGTATGTATGTGATTGTTAGGAAAAAACTCGGGTATATGTGTCAAATCAAAGCCAGGATAAGGAGAAGGCTAAGAAAATTAGACTCAAAGTGAACAGAGGTTGTCAAGCAATCATACGACAAGAAACTCAATACAAATGAGATCAATCTAAGGATTAAAACACTCCAAACCCTGAAAAAGAAGATTCAATCCCCAATATGGTCGCCAATTCTGTTATGAGGAAAATCTCTCTATGGCTAGGGGTAAACCACAAAAGATGAAAATGACTACAGAAATCAACTCTAATCTCAAGTATGATATATAACAAATATGTTAACAAGACAAGATAAAAGGCCTACCTCGCCTAGACCTTTGATGAAGTCCATCATTGAGCACTTGAGCCAAAGAAATATACCTGCAACTAATCCTCAAAAACCAAGAAATGAAAGCATATGGTGATAATATATAATGTTAGCACATTCAATAACATAATCGATAAATATTCATAACATATACACCCATGGAATAACTATTCAAATATTCGCAAGATATTAATTGGACGAGAAAAGAGTATTTCTATTAAGATGTAATCATCAGAAGTGAATGAGTTACAAACTTCCATGTCGAAACGGTTTGGAACCGAGAAACCAAGTTCCTTCCAACTGGGCATCCACCACTTCAATCCTCCACCAAAGGAAAGCTCATATAAGAGAGACAATGAGGTTCTCAATCAATAAGGGAAGATCTTGGGGGTTGAACAATGTGTTCAGACTTAAAGGACAAAGGGATGCTGACTCAATGTAAAGTGAATAATTTCTCCAGACTAACTTTGCTCTCAAAGTTGAATTATTCTCCTCTTTTCCATAGCTCGGATTTGGCCCATTTATAGCCTTCAAGTAGAACTGAAGGGTCGAGTCGGAACGTTTCCAATATATGGAAGGCCAAGGATCATAGATCTCGTGACGTGACATGGAAACTCGACAAAAAATTTGAATTTTGGGAACAAATCCTAATGTACACGGGCTGTATTGGTGCAACTTGTGTATACACATGTTGTAATATAGGCAGGGTGCATATATGTGGAAAAAACATTTTTTTAGATCTGGGATTTGCAAAAAGGGACTTCAAGTCTGCATAGGGACATGGAAAAAGGCCCTATGTGCAAGATTGCATAAGGTGAGGCAAATCTCGCGATAACATAATGTTTTTGTTGAGAATGATGAATTTGGGATATATGATATTGTTGATTAGTTTTAAGATTCCCTTGAAGACGATGCTCAATTTTGCAAATTTTTTATGAGTTATAACTGTAATGTTTTGACTTTCAGATTTTAAAATAAGAATGAAGATGAATTTATTGTTGTTTTGTGATGAATCTTTTAATTGTTTTCTTTTTCATTTTATTTGTATGTGAATCACTATACATTGGAAAATTTTATTAAATGTTGTCATTTTTTTACTTCAAATATATAAAAATATGCAAGAAAATGATAATTTTTTATAAAATTTTGACTTTTTT
>JASDQU010241563.1:125786-139644 GCA_032191745.1 Picea mariana
TTTCTTCATAATTCGGAGCAAATCAACTTGTCATAAAATATTCCATTTTAGTGAAAATTACATGGGTTGTCTAAATCAGTGTTGCAAAATTATTGGATCTACAGAGGACATGAATTGAAAAGCATACACATGTGTCATATGCAGAGATAAGATAATAGAGAAATAATCGGGGGAATTTTTAAAAATGCTAATTAAAGAGGCCTTTAATGATGAGTTTTTTTTTTTTATGTGTTTGCATCTTGACTGAGTATATGATGTGCATGGAAGATGCCTATAGCTTCCATACTAGTCATAAACTTACACTCCTTGTCACCTGACAATTTCTACATAGTTAATGTCCAAGTCATATTCTTTAAGTTTAGAAACCAAATGTTTCCATCGACCTTCTCTAGATTGTATCTCCTATACATGTGTTTCTTTAAATGCACTTTGATATACATGAACATTATGAAGGTTCAATTTATTTAAATTCCAAGTGCATAGGGAATATTTACTAACATGTCCTTTGTTGGAAATACTGAGAGGGGGAGGGGGTGAATCAATATTAACTTTTTAAACAATTCGTAATTAGTTTGTTATTTTATTAATCACCATAATAGATCAACAATGGATTTGTACTTAAAATCAATTATATAAATATAATTAACAATAATTACAAAATTTATAAAGAATGAGATGTGATTGTGGAGGACATCAATCCTCTTTAGAGAACCAACTCTTGGAGACACAAATCCCCTTATTTTTTGAGCACCTACTCAAGGATGCTACAAATCCATGATTTTTCAAGCGCCAACTTGAAAGGAGGCTCCAACCCCCTGTATTATTCAAGAACCAACTTGAAAAAAGGCACCAATCCCCTGTTTTCTTCAAGAACCAACTTGAAAATAAGTTGAAACTCCATGTTGTACATGTTTCAACCTGTAGAGGACTACAATCCTCCCGAGCTCCTCCCTTCCACCCTCACTGTGTGTTTTTTATTTTTACTCTCATATATTCTGATGAATCTGATTTAGGTATACTTAGATATCTCCTGAGTCACCCCTTCATTATTCATTATGATGGGTTTATATATCTTACCAAATGATGTAAATCATTGAACCATTGTGTCTCTTCAATGAATAAATGTGCCTCTTCATTAACAATAAACTTTTATTTTAAATTAACATGAATTGAATTCATATCCCTTTTAAGTTTATTTGTTTCTTATGTCAATATTTATTATGAAATGATTGATCTGATAAACCCTTCAAGAAGTGACTAAGATTGTCACTTTCATCATTACACGGACCTATAGTTTTTTCAAAACTCGGTTATCGTTGGATCATGATCAAGATTCAATATTGATCATTTATTTCCATGCCTGACTATCTTGGGAACTTAGTCGCTTCCTTCAACCCATTTCTAGGGAATTTGACTTAGGGAAAGAATCGTGGTTTAAGTCTCAATGGGGTTGTTTCTTTCCTATCTTGAAACTTGTCGCACTAGAGAAATTCCTTTCATGTCTCAGAACTTGTCACAATGGGTTGCACCTCTTCTATATCGAAACTTGTAGTAATGGGGCTGCATCAATTATGTCTTTAACACTTGTCGCAATGAGGTTGTTCCTTTTTTGTCTTGGAACCCGTTGCGATGGGATTGTGCTTCTCGTGTCTCAAAACTTTTTGTAATGAAGTTTCACCTCTTGTGTCTTGAAACTTTACGGAATGGGGTTGTGCCTCTCATGTCTTGAAACTTGTCGCAATGAGGTTGTGCCTCTCCTGTCTAAAATTTTTTCACATTGAGGCTACATCTTTTGTGTCTCTAAACTTGTTGCACTGGATCTGCACCTTTAGTGTATTGAAACTTGTCACAATGAATATGTGCCTTTCATGTCTCAAGAGTTGTCACAATGTGGATTTAATACTACTTTCATGTCGCACGTGGTAGGGGACTCAACAATGTGGTTTTAATATTACTTTCATGATGTGCACGATAGGGTAGATGGATGAAGCATTGCACATCTATCACTGTTGACATATTTTTCAACAACTCGATATTTGCATGATGCAACACTATTTCTCCTGAGATTTCATCCTGTGCGATATCTGTGTGATGCAATGTTATATCTCATGGTATTGTGTTATGCTCGATGTAGCACTATTTCTTCCTCATTGTGTGTCCTACATGATCTCTGTGTTATTTCTATGGGCTTATGTCCTTCACTATCTCTACGTGATGCAGTTTTATTTTAATGTGTTTGTGTCCTACGCGATCTCTACACGATGCAACACTATTTCTATGAACTTGTGTCCTATCCGTTGTTGACATCAATGACAACTATACTTCCAACACTCTAATCTATGTGGGATGAATTTCTCTGAGTTTGTGTCCTACGCAATCTTTGCACGATACAACACTATTTCTATGAACTTGTGTCATGCACACTATTGACATCAATGAAAACCAAAGTTCCAACAATATCCCCCTTTGGCATTAATGACAACACGGTAAAATTGTCTTTCACTCTATTATTCCTATTTTTTATTTTTATAGCTTGAATTTTATTGCTTGCCCTCCCCCTTTGACAACAATGATAGAAGGGATCTTTATTTTCTCCCTCTTAGATTATGTTCCCCCTGAGGTGATTCTTCCCATTTCTTTGTGCTTTTTTTTCTAATGAAGATTTTACAGTTCAATTAGGGATGGAGATTACTCCTAATTTCTATCTAAGATTTTCAAACGTGCTTCTAGGTAAGGTTTTTGTAAAAATGTCTGCAATTTGTTCTTTTGTTTCTAGACACTCCACTTTCACCAATTTTTGAGTAACCTGATCTATGAGAAAATGGTATTTGATTGGGATATGTTTGGTTTTAGAGTGCATTATAGGATTCTTAGAGATACTTATAGCACTTTTGTTATCACAATTGATAGTGATTGGATCATCATATTTCACTTGTAAATATTCTAGAGTTTGTTTCATCCAGATTACTTGTGTGCAACAAGATGCATCAACAATGCATTTTTCTTCTGCTATGGATAGTGATATAGATGTTTGTTTGTTACTTATCCATACCACTAGACACTTTCCTAGGAAAAACGCTCCTCCATTGGTGCTTTCCCTGTCATCTATACTACCTTCCCAATTCGCATTAGTATATGAATTCAAAGTAAACTCTTTTGTTTTTGGATACCATAATCCAAAGTCTAATGTATCTTGTAGATATATAAATATCATTTCTACTACTTTTAAGTTAGTTTCTTTAGTTGTGGATTGAAACCTTCCCACTAGTCCTATAACTTGCATTATGCCAGGTCTTCTTGATGTTGCATAGAGAAAATTTCCAATCATGGATCTATACATAGTCTAGTCTATTTTTGGTGAATCATATTCTAAGCTCAGTTTGTATCCTGTGACCAGAGGACTGTTCATTGGTTTGCAGTCTTCCATTTGGAATTTCTTGAGAATTTCTTTGACATTTTTACTTTCACATATGAATACGCCTTTTTATATTTGAGTAACTTGTAAACCTAAGAAGAAAGTTAGTTCACCTACTATCAGTATTTCCTCTCTTATATCCTTGTTTTTGTAGATATTGATCAATTCTTGAGAACCATGCTCTAGAGGCTTGCTTACTACCATATAGAGCCTTCTTCAATTTGCATACATAGTCTAGTTTTTCTGTCAACTTAAACCATTCAGGTTGTTCTATGTAGACTTCTTTCTATAAGGTTCCATTCACAAATGTTGATTTGACATCCATTTGATAGATTTTGAAGTTCTTGAAACATGCAAATTCTAAAAACATTATGATGGCTTCTAATCTTGCTACTTGGGCAAAGGTTTCTCCAAAGTCAATTCCTTCCACTTGGGCATATCCCTTGCATACTATTATGTCTTTATTTTTTATGATGTGTCCATTTTCATTGATTTTTCTCAATTTGATCAAATTCCTCATTCAATTTGAGAGAGAACTCTATTTTGAGTTCGTTGAGAAGACAAAACCATTGTAGGTTTTGTAGAGCTATGTCGGGAGGGCATTGAGCGAGTACATAGAAGGAACTCTATTCTGAGTTTAGAGATAAGAGAAGTGTCACAGGAGGAGACCTTCACAGGGTTTCTGAACACCCTACAGGCCCAGCAAGGAGTGCTTGAGCATAAGTTGCCAGAGGGCACTTATATCCTTTCAAGGAGAGAAAGGGGCAGAGACATTTAGAGGTTTGAGCAGGATAAGCTCAGGACGGATAGCACAGTTGTGTGCAAAGGCTCTGCAAGGTGTGCATCGAGCAGAAGAACGCTAGGAGGGTGTGAATCATTTATTTGCAAGAAATAATTCGAATTGAGTTATCTGAAAAACTCAGCAGCACAAGGAGTGTGCGAATAAGAAATTGTCTAGAGTTCTTAAGATCAAAAGGAATAGCGCAAGAAGTGTGCTCAGATTGAACTTGTCTCAAGTTCAGAAGCTTGGGAGGAACAGTTTCTTTGCGCACAAAGCCATAGCTGCAAGGAATCGCAGAAGTCGAGACACCCTTTGGTGAGTAAGAGTTTGAAAAGATCAGGAGGGACAACGTCTTTAGAACGCATGCAGGAGCTAAGGATACATGCTTCACAACAGGAGAAAAGGCTGAGACCTTTGAAGCATTTGAAGTCTTCCAAGTTGAGGAAGAAACAAAATCTCAAGAGGGAGCATAGTTGTCGTTAGATCAGCTGGAGAGGATGAGAATCTGGACCGTTGAATCTACATCTAGGCAAGTAGGAGGAGAGTGTGCAGGAGGATGAGATCTGGGCTGTCATATCTGGGTGCATGGACTGATAGCCATCAGATCCAGGAGAAGTTGCACAAGGTTTAATCCTTGTATGTGAAGAAGGGAACGAAAGGCCTATTTCAACATTTCGGCTACCAGGAGATACAAAGGGAAAGAGTTGGGACTCTTGACCCATGAAATCTTGAAAGGATCGTGACCGTCCAACAAGAGGGCACGTGGCGAGCGATCGAGGTTTCAGGGAAATTCCTGAAAGGAGGAATTTGACATTTCGGCTACCAGGAATGCAAAGGGTAAGAGTTCGAAACTCTTGACCCATGAAATATTGAAAAGACACAAGCTATTGGATCAGGAGAGGCTATGAGTCGTTGATCCCAGTTTGGAGCGGAAGACCAACATTTCGGGGTTCAGTACTTTGGTATTTCGGATACCAGGAGCTCGAAGGGTCAGGAAGTTGTTGTAGTCGAGATTGTGAAGTCCCAAAATGTGAAAACCTGAAAGAAAATGGAGGAATAGCATCAGGCTATGGAACAAGGTCAACCATTTCAGCATTTCGAGATTCAGCTTTTCGGCCATCCCGAGGACAAGAAACTGGGCACTTCGGCGTTGGAAACCCCGAAGTCCTGAAAGCAACGTATTGTTGGAGTGGGGCTGCGGTCATACATTTTGGTAGTTCGGGATTCGGAATTTCAACAATCCCGGGGACAAGAAGTCAGGCACTTGACATTGAAAGTCCCGAAGTCGCGAATCGCGACATACCTTCAGATTTGGGCTATGGTCACAGAGGACGCAATCGCATAGACCAAAATTTCGGCATTTTGGCATTTCAGAGTTCAGGGAATCGAAGGGTCAAGAAACTCGACATCAGAACTCCCGAAATCACGAAACCCAAAATATTTTTTCGGAAAGGGTCGCGGTCATGTCTGGTAGCCATGTGGAGGTGAAGACTCATGCCTGGTGCATTTCTTGTGGCAGTGGAGTTTTCGTGAAGGACCTATGGATCAGATTCTTGGGATTCTAATATAGACCCGAGGGAGCCACTTTGTCTCGAGGAAGAATTCGGGAACGATCCTAAGACTAGGAGGTCACGCAGAACCTGCTAAGGCAGGGGGTGCTGCATCAACGTTCATTAGTCTTATAGCTATTATGAACCTTTTAATATGGTCTCCAGGCAATCTGGAGGTTTCAGGGTCGAATTTGGGAAGTATTTTTTCAGATGTCAGGGGAGGTTATGTACCCGTCCTAGGATTTCTAGAGCATCTTTGGCCAACCATGGTTGATTATTTTGAGGTTGATTCCCCCTTTCTTCATTTTTATCATTATTATCCTCCATTCCATATGATTCTGAAGTTGAGAGATCCGAGTTAGACCCTTCCTCGTCAGATTCAAAATCGTTAGGTTCAAAGTAGTTATCAGCTGGTGTTTCGAGGATCATATTAAGGGGTTGTTCAATCTCAGTGAGGAAAAAATCTATCAGGTCCTCTACTATGTGGACAAAAACCTGGTCAGGGGTGTCAACAATTGATATGCTAAATTTTTTTCTATGAGGAATTAATGGAGCTAAGGGTAACGATCCAATTTGTCAGGTGTAAGCTCTTGTAAGTCTTCTTAATTGGTTCAATTCCTTGTGGGGAAGAGTGTAAGGTATTTTAGGGAATAAGTGTCATACTTCCTTATGCTAAGGGGAGTTTCTCATTCTGGGAGAAATCTATGCATGTGGGATATCTTGAGAATGACCAACCATTCATGTGGGTTGTTTTGAATATGCAGGCTATGTGAAATATATTATAAAAAATGCCGTTAGCCACTCATTCGTCTAAGCCCTCCTTCTAGTGCCAATTCTGTTGAGGGGTATGAAGTCCCTTTACTCAATAGTAGGAACCAAACCCACCTTAGAGGCCTAATTAGACTATGTAGCATTTGATAGGTGGAATGGTTCTCCAGATATTTCAATCTAGCCAATTTACTAATGGTCTTTACTTAGTGATTGACAGGATATCTTTCTGTGAAAGTTCCTCCTTCAAATTAAATGTTTATCTTTTTATATTTTCTTTTATTAAATGAATCTAATAAAGTAAGGTGTGATGGTATAAACCAACTAATAGAGTGATATAGGTGTATATCGGTGGCCACCCACCTTTTCCAACTCGCTCAAGATAGTTTTCTAACAATTTTGGCAATTTACTATTTTTAGCAGTTTTAACTTTCCAGGCCATTTTGAGGGTCTAAATGAAGGTTTTTCAGGATCGAGCTTCTCAATGATATCCAAAGGAATTATTGATCTCCCACAATGAATCTCCTCTATGATACCTTTCCAACGGGCTATCATACTCCTAAAATGGAGATCGTATGCAAAAGTTACGACCCCGGGAAGTTGATGTACTAACTTACCCAAATGGGGCCAACATGAATTTTGGCGCTTCATCTCCTACGGTTAGGTTTTTGGATGTCTAGGGTTTTTGGAATTCTTTTTTATTTAAAAAATTCCTTCAGAGCCTCATTATAAGGATCTTCTTGTGAATGAGCGCAGCCGTCACATCTCTTCTCAGAGATAAGCCGACACCATTCCAGCAAGCTTGTTTCCGTTGCATTTTACAGTTTTATCTTATTTCCTTATTGAATAGAAAACCAGTTTTACTGTATCTGTGTTATTTTGTGTTAAGAACCTATTAATAATATGTAGTCATTTCGTTCTTCTCATAAAATCTGGATCATAGAGGAGATTCTTAACTACTGAAGAAGGTTGATCATGGGATAACCCTCATTCTCTAGCATATAGACAATGATATTCACACCTATTACAAGTCTAGTAATAATACGTTAACTTGTTGGTATTTCACATTGACTGAGATACAATTATTGAAAGAAAATATGCATGCAATAAGATGAGTGAAAGAAAAATAGTTTCCTTAGCTCTACCATCAATCACATATTAACACAATGATTCACTTTTCATCATTTAGAACAAAATAATTGTTAAAGTATTTAAAAAGATAGATTATCAATAGATTCAAAAACTCTTACTTGTTACAACATCAACTATTGAATTCAAAGATGGAATTAGTTCCTCATCAATCCAATCACATAACGCCTTTGATAAAAATAATATTTGTCTCTGGTTCTAAACAGAACTTCTTAATTAAAGTTGCTCAAAAATAATTCTTTACAACTCTCAAAATGAGGGTCCTTACCCCCAAAATCATCGATCCCTTCCCAAAAGGTCGATCTCCCTATTTATAAAGAATTACTAACTTAAAATAGATACTAAAATTTTTTGTTAAGTAAAAAACAATAAGGACACGTGGCACTTGATCTCTTTGTTCTCTTGAGATTGTCTAGTGGTTCTAATAGAGTGGATGACTCTTTTCGTGCTCTGACCACTTGATGAAGAGATCATCACATGTATTTGCAAAAGGGAATCTGTGTTGGTCCAGCAGGGCTAAGAGGGTTTCCTTTATTTCTATTGCTCATTCTCTATAACTGATCATCTTGGCACTTAAACGTTGCATAATTGCACGAGCCTTGATCRAATGTTCCATAAAMTTTCATACCTTACATGGTTTCATGCTCACCACCTATGCAATCTCTACTTCCCAYGTGGAGTCTTATTCTGCATGTCATTTGAATATGTCATGAAAGTTGACAAAGTMTTCRRGTGATCCGAACTCTGCRARGCCAATGTCTTTCATCTCTYRATTGATCTTTTCCCASCTTCTTTCACACTCRGCCCTTATGTAYTGCATTGATATAATCGATTCATTCTACAGTCTGGTATGACTTATCATATCATCTCTCCACGTCTTTACAAGTTACCAGTGCCATGAGAGTGTCTTCTTCAAAATTGGCTACAGATGTCTTTCGCTCGTGAATTTTGCATATGCATCTAGGAATTCACTCTCAAGAAAAATTGTTGCTTGAGTTGAGTCTTGGTAATATTTTTCCAGATGGCGCAGATGGTATAGATCCTTATTTGTAGTGGCCAATTCATTTTCATCTCTCTTTTCTTGATCCAGTGTGGCATCATTGATAGCCATCCCTATGCCGATTAGCTCAGATGTCTTCGCATTTTTTGTGTTGATCAAATTTTATTCTATGGTGATGAGAATCATGCTATCCAGCATGAGCCTCCTTTTCTTGGATTCTATCCTCATTATGGATTTCCTCTTCCTATCGTAAGAAATCACATGTATATTGGAAACCTCATCCAAAGGCTCAGGGATTTGTTGGTCTCCCCAAGTCAGAGTGTTTCCCAGGCTTCCTGCCATATATATTTTCTCTAGGACTGGCTCTTGCACTTCTTTGACAAGAGAAAATTTTGTATGTTCCAATGGCTCGACCTTCATCTGGTGTTCATCAGTTGGTGGGGTGTCGGCCTTAATTTGAGAGACATTCACAGGCTCAACATTTACTTGTTGATCATCTGTTGAGGTGTCGATCTCTAGCTGTTTCAATTCCTCTTCTATGTTCTTTGGAGATATCTTTTAGGGTCCTCGATAGGTCAAGGAATTTAGTATATAGGGTACTCTTGGCCTCATGGTCGCCTTGCAGATGGTTTATAATCGAAGCATCGGAGGTTGGCACAAATTCTTTCCCTAGTTCTTTCTCCTATGTTATTGGTACTGGAGTTATAAGTGAGACCTCTGAGCTCTCTTCATAATCATAGATAGTAATTAGATCAAAGAGGGTGTTAGGCACACCCATTTCACTTGGTATTCTTGGAATCACATGTTGGGTTGGAATATTCACCAGTGACCTGGCCTATGGTGACAGAACTCTGGGGGTTTTCGGATCGATGGTTTCCTCTAGTGGGGTTTATTTTGAGCCATTTAGCTCCTCTCTAATATTGATTGGGTCAGTCAGGGTGATCCTCATAGGTTATAATAGTTTAGGATCATTTTCTAACCACTAGATGACTCTTTGGGATTATTCTAACAATATCATTCCCCTCCTCTATGTATTTTTGGCTTCTGTTGCTCTGTTTTCTTCTCTAACCCTGAGGACTTCTTGAGTTGTATGTTCTATCATTTTGACTTGCTCATCTATACTCGTAGCTTTGAACATAGTCATATTTGGGTTATCATTTCTTTTTAGTACCTCCTCCCAATCCTTATCACATTCTATAAATATATCATCTTCAAACTTATCATGTGTGTATGGCTAACAAGAAGAGACTTGTGACGCATGTTGAAGAACTAGGCATTTAGGGTCATGTTTTTGAAATCGTCCTGTTGGGAATCTGTATTCCAGCTGGCTCAAACTCTCTTGTTTATATTGTGTAGCATCCTTCACTATGAAAAACCTTACATGGAAACCATAGGGTATGAACGCTCGTTTCTTGACTTTAACCAAAGTGCCATTATAGCCCTACAGGATGGTCTGGTAACATATTTCTCCTGCGACGAGCTAGTCTGGGACGTGAGAGGGGAGTAAATGTGGTGCGTCAATGGCCCTGAACACCTTGATATAAGTCATGGTTTCCTCTAGTTATTGATGGCCTACTTTTGAAATCATTTTCTTGGATGCTATAGACAGTCTTGGGAATTTTTTCTTGAAAATAATAAAATAGACCCGAGCTATGAATTCATCACAGATGAGAGCACAAGATTTTTTTTACATGTTTTCCCACAGGATGCTGAAGTAGACATGTAGAGGTAGCTCGACGACATGCCAACTCAGATTCATGCCGGCGAAGACATTCCTTACGCATATTACGTCTAGCAGATATGAAGCCATGTGAAAAGCGGCTCCTTCTCCATCCTTTGGTGTCTGAGCCTGTAATATGTTGGTACTCAATTGTTTAGAAAATTATTATCCCCGGTTGAAGCTAATCTCAAAAATGGCCACAATACATGCCTCTGATAACTTAGCGCAATCTCTCTCCCCGTATAATCGACATATTAGAGCCATTAAATAGATGTATGGATCCTTTAGATTTGTTGTCCCGTACCAGTCGTTTCTCCGGTTTGTGAATTTTTTTTCTTCCTTCCACCAAGAGGCCAATAATCGGATGGTGTCATGGAAATCATATAACTTCACTATGAAATTTGTGTTTAAATGTTCCTCTAGGTCCCTAATCTTGTAATATTTTTGTACCTCTATCGGGAGAAAAACACCAACAAATCCACCATTATCATCATTGACTAGGCACTTCATCGCATATGTATGATCGATTATCCACCCCAGAGTCTCAATACAAGGAAATACTAGGGTTTGGTGGGATACCATATGTAGGCATGACCACCAGATGTTGGGAAAAACTTGGTCGTCGAGCGCCCTTACATCTAGGTCGCTGTGGGGAATAAAATCTGGGTAATCTTCCTAGTTAATATTGTTGAACAAGTCTCCCCATTGTGGGAGCATTATATTTGACCCAGTGTTTTCTTTTGTATCACCAAAAGAAGGGGGCTAAGCAACTTCCTTCTTAGTTGACTTTTTGATGACTGGTTCTACTCTAGTAGAAAATCCCAACTACCTTGCAGTTCCAGGAGAATATCCTTCACTAACCTCTACTTCCTTTAATTTTGGTGCCCTTATCGAGCGTCTATTCATTGGCTTCCTTGGAGGCATTTTTCTGCAAAGAGAGCAGAGTTAGACACCATGTTGCAGAGAGAATACCGATATATAAATAGAATGTGACTGTTGAAATGATAAAATCAATACATACCTCTTCTTCACACTAGATTAACTTGGTTTTGAAATTCTGAGAATCAAGTGAAACTCTTGAGATGTTATTTTTGCTTCTTCAACTGCTCTAGAATTGATAAACTTGTGTGCAGAATGTTGGTGTTTGAAACTGTCTTAGTGATTTAAATGAAGAGAATACTTACCTTGTCGCATCAGTTCTTCAATTTGGGGCATAAGTGCGGTTTTACAAAATCTGTCACCGAGATCCGTATTATGCTCAAGATTAAATGCAGTTGTAGGTTGGTGGCACATGAGCAAGCTATATTGTGGTTCATCAACCATTTCAAATTCTTGTTATTCGGTCGATGCATGGGGTAGAAACATATGCAGAGAGAAACATTGATTGACCTATTAAATAATGGAATCCACTCTTATTTTGTGTTGAAAATGTCCCATCATTTCGCTAATTTAAATGGGTGGATCGGGGGTCAGTTTTTTTTCTTAGACAATGTTCGTTGATATCTCTTGGAAAAATATATGATGTCGATCCATCTTGCCGTATGATTTTTATGTGGAAATGTTGACCTAGAAGTGCTATTAGGACACAGGGAAACCTAAAGTGACTCAGGATAAAAATAAGTCGTACGAAGTGCCCAAGCGGCAGAGACACACGTCGTTTTAAATTTGGCTCCTTCGCTTAAGAGTTTATTCAGGATTAGGGATTTTCATCAGATATGTGATTTGATAAATAGTTCCTACCCTGTCAATGCCAAATAAGTAACATGGATTGACAATATGTTTAAACAAGTGTTCCCGAATTACCCCCCTCGAAACTTGCTGATGTTAAAAATGCATCGATGATCGATGATCAGTGATCAGAGATGTATCAATGTAAAAAATTCCACCATTTAAAACTTTGGAATTTTACCAAATCCAAATAATGAATCAGTAATCAATGATCGGAGGTTTGTTATGCCATACGTTAGTATCTTACCCTTCCATACTTTGTCGACGCCAATGGGATATCGAAAATTTCCTGAAAATTCTTTGCAAACAATCAACACAGATCTACCTCATTTTTTACTGATGTCGATGATACATCGGTGATCGACGATTATTATTACTATGTGGTCATTTTACTGCTCGGATTTTTCCGATGCTGGAATAAGCGCGCAGGTCACAATTTTAACTCTGAACTCTTAGTTAAAATGCCAATTTCTTTTTAAATACAAAGGTTTCACTTTGACAGGTCCAAATAAATCCAACTTGATTGCTGATGAGACATGGAAATGAACTTAATGATCCCTACACAACGGAATCAATACATAAAGTAGAACAAAAGTGAACAAGTGCTACCCAAAAGAGAAAAAAAAATCATAAAATCTTTTAGGGTGTGTTGAGCGCTCAACACGCTAGTAAATAATCAAGATATGGTTTCACAATATGCTTGATATCATAAAAAGCATAATACATAGCTCTTTGAAAAAGTCATGCCATCATTCTTGAGACCAAAAGGAATTTTACGCTACGCGAAGGTACCCCAAGGATAAATAAATATGCTTTTGTGTTGATCCATGGGTAAAATATTTATCTGATTATAGCCGAAAAAACCATCCATTAGAGAGAAGATTTTTATTTCAATGGAGTCATCGATGATTTGGTCGACGAAATGGGTTAGATAGTTATATTTAGGGAAATCCTTATTAATTTCCCTACAATCAATGCACACACTGATCATTCCTTGTTTCTTTGTGACCGAGACAAGATTGGAAACCCAATTAGTCAGTGCTAAAGGGTAGATAAAACCAACTTTAAGAAGTTTTTAAACTTCGATCTTGATCACGGCGGCTTTTTGTGGATGAACTGGGCAAATTCATTGTCAAAGGAGCTTAGTGTCAGGATATGTATTGATATCATTTATAATGATATATGGGTCAATTCCAGGCATTTCTTCATAACTCAAAGAAAATACATCACGAAATTCTTGGAAAAGGGACTTGTAAGTTTGAATCTCATCGAGAGAACATGAGGCACCTATGTGAACATTTTCCACAATTCCAGGTTTGATCAAAATATCCAAAGGTATAGTTGGTGAGATATTTCCCAAGTTTCCTTCATAAAAAACATCACATGTTGGTTCGGAATATGGAGGGAGATTAATGTTCGCTGACATATTTGAAATCTGTTGGTAACTCTTGATAGTCTCAGGTTCGAGGAAGAGGATAGAATGATGATGTCCATCATCCCATGGTGTGTCTTCCACAGACATAACTTCCATGATCGTTTCATCAGTTTGAAAAATCTTATTAAATGGATCAGGAGACGTACCAAAGGGAGAGTGAGAAGAAGGAGATGTCGATTGAATAGTGTGATAAGCCAATTCGACTAGACTTAGTGGCATTTGGTCACCATAATGATGACATTATTCTGAGATAGGTACTATCCAAGGTTCATATGACTCAAGGGTTTCTCCAACACTGATTGAAATCATATT
>JASDQU010241563.1:151708-162646 GCA_032191745.1 Picea mariana
GAAACCCAGAGATTATATCCTTGTAGCAGAAAGTGAAAGATAGATCTTGAAGCTTATGATAAAGACTTTCAAAACTTGAAAAATGATCAAGATCAACTAAAAATTGTAAACCAGATTGTGAACAATCATCCAACATAGCCAAAAATTCACCCTAAGAAATTATAAAGAAAATGGGAAAAGAAAAAGACTATCACCTAAAATTTTCTCACAGTCATCGCAGGTCACAGTGTGACATAGTGTGTCTTTTAGGTATCAACGTAGGCAAAAGAAAGACATAGTGCGGTGATGTCACACTATTTCTCACAGTAGGGTGCGTCGAACACTGAAACTTGGGAAAAAATAAAAATATGACAAGGTTTTTTGAGTGAACTTTCAGCACTTGAGAGTCAACTTGGATCACCCAGTGACTCAAAGAATGAAAAATCAACAACAACAGACAAGACAAAAGCAAGAAAGAAGCAAAGACCAAAAGAGGATGTTCCCTAGTATGTTCACCAATTTTGTTACTAGACGAATTGGTAAGTGCTTACACAAACTAATCTCCCTAAATTCAACAAGAAAATAGAACAAAACATGGCATAATACAAACTTTTCTTTAGGTTTCCATTGTAATGTATACTAGTTTAATGAGGGATAAATGACATACCATTTAAATTTTGTTTGATCCTTCCTAGAGTCGTCCTTCTCCATCGTAGGGCTTGTGGGATGTTGAACTTGTTGAGAGACACAAACCAACAAAGAAAAATAAATGATATATATTCTAATGGAACCTATGCATAAGATCAAGGAGTTATGCAATAAAAATAGAGACACTTTTATAGGAAAGAAATGTATCACTGTATTATATTGATGAAAGTGGAGAATACAAACTATGCCTTGATGTTGCAAGGTCCCTTCTGATGGCTCTTTTCCTCAATGCACACACTTCTTTCTCCAATTCTTTTGTTGAAGACTACACACAACCTGACTTGGAAAGCTAAAGCAAAGTTATCACAAGCACAATCTTCAGCAGAATTCTTCACACATAAGCTAGACTAACTTTTCTCATGAGAGATACCTCCTTATATAGAGTGAAGGGGAAGGGATGAATGGATTATGATGATCCCACTAAATCAAAAAGTAGGTGAGATCCAAACCGATCATAGGCCACCTCATCTTTTAGAAGATTCTATTCTAAAACCTTCAAGAAATTTCTCATTTTTCCTTTGTACAAATATATTTGTACCCTTAATATTAATCAATCTATGACAATTTCATAGGCCACTGTGGTGCAACCTGCGTCGATCCTATATCGTCACACCCTTAATGTTGAGTAAGGTGCGATGGTCCTTCTTTACAAGGTTTTGCACTAAGGAAAAGACAATTCCATCTCTCTGCGAAAGTTTTATTTCTTCAACATTTTTCAGGGAATAGGGAAAATGATCTTTCTTATAATAGGCGATACACATGCTATCAATGGTCACGAGGGTGACGAAAATAATGTGTAACATTCCATAACCTTTGCAATGTATTTCCTTATGTCCAAATTTATTGCAAGAGTAGCAATATCCAAAAAATATGTGTTGATATCTCTTAGGAGGAGTTCTTCTAGTCATTATATTCCCTTTGTCTTGTTTATCTTTTGTGGGTGGTGCAGACTTCAACTTATTATGGACAATATTTAATGATGCATTCCTCTTGTTATTTTCAAATTTTCAGGTTCTCTTAAGAGCATCTGCATAACTGATTTTCGTTTTGTCTGTCTTTTGTGTTGTAGAGGTTGATTTTTTATCGTAACCAAGCCATGTCTTATCCTTTGGTGATCTTTGAATATTCAAAATGTCATCCAATATTTTTGAACTGTTTGCAAATCTTGAGTGATTCTTTCCTTTGTCAAGTTCCTTTTTCAGAAGGACAATTTCAACTTCTTGCTTCTCACTGTCTTGTTGTTTTTCCGTAAGTTTTTTATTGTTGTTGTTGGTAATCTTGAACCATGTGACTGGAGAGGGAGTGACCTGTGGTTGAGATGCCACAACCTAGGGGAATCTAAGCCATCAAAGTAACTCGGGGATCACACCCAGCCAAGAATTCACCAACCCTTAACATGGTTAAATTTGAGGTGTCCCTAGGAGTTTCAAACCAGTGACTTTCA
The DNA here is from genome assembly GCA_032191745.1 of Picea mariana. Classification (NCBI taxonomy): domain Eukaryota; kingdom Viridiplantae; phylum Streptophyta; class Pinopsida; order Pinales; family Pinaceae; genus Picea; species Picea mariana. Next base: position 153,840 of record JASDQU010241563.1, read on the forward strand.
CTTACAGAGTGCCTTAACAATGAACTCCCTCATCGACTTCTCTATAGCTCGGGGACTTTAAAATTTGAAGGAAATGTAGGTGGGTTTTGATCCACTTACATGTGCACGGGTCAGGATACCATTTAATATAGTATCTTTGGGTGAAACCATACATTCAACCACTACCTCAAGGTGCCCCCATCGCTCTAGGTAAATCCCTCGAGAGAATTGAACATTTCCCAACAGTGAAAAATGCCTCTCTTTCCACCATTGGACCCAACCCCTTTGGGCGTTGTTTTTCAGTAAGTTGTTTAGTTAATATCTCTTCTATTCTTTTGGATCTTGGAGTCAATTCTTCAAGTCAATGGTGATTTGTTCATTTTCCTTTACTTTCTTTTATATTTCTCTTTCTCTTGATTTCTGTGTTTCCTCAAACATTAGTAATTGTCCTTTTCGTGACTTAATCTTCCTTTTACAATATCTTATCTCTTCCATATCAATGATAAATTATTCTTCAAGATCTACTTCACCTTCCTCTTCATAGTTTTCAACCATAATAAAAGTGTTTTTACTAGGATTATCATGTTTCTCTATACCCACAAATATATGCTTTGATTCTTCTTCTTCTTCTTCACTTTCTTCATATGAGTTGTTTTCTTCATATGAAGATTTTCTCTTCTTATACTCTTTGCAATTTTTTTCACCATCACTTTCTTCTTGTTTTGGATGGGGACATTTGTTGGCAAAATGTCCAACTTTGCCACAATTAAAATATTTAAGAGGTAGTTTTCCTTGGAATTTACTACTTCCTTTCTTAAGTTTCTTCATGAAGTTTTCTACTTCTTCATCAGATATCTCTTATTGATCTTCATTGGACACCTGCTCCTGATTCTTGTTGTATTATTTTTCTTTGAATATTATTTCCCCTTTAGATGACCTTTATTTCCCTATCCTCATCTCATAGGTTATGAGGATTCCATGAAGCTCATCCATAGTGAGCTTTTCAAGGTGGTCTCTATCCTCTAAGGTAGAGATCTTGTTATCATATATCATAGGCAATGATCTCAACACTTTCTGAACAAATATTTTTATTATATTGTTTCTCCCAATGCTCTAACTGAGTTGACTATTTCATCTACGCTCTGAAGATATTCTGCAATATTTTATTCTTCCTTCATCTTTATATTTTCAAACTGTTCTCTGAGTGTTTAAATTTTTTCTTGTTTGACCTTGCCATATCCTTCATAAATAACTTTAAGTTTGTCACATAATTATTTGGTTTATTTGTAATGAATTACTTTTACAAATACATTTATGGATAATCCACTTAAAATGGATTTTAAAACCCTTGAATAGTCATTGCATAACTTTTTTGCAGCAACATTAGTTGGTGCAGAAGATGGTGCAGTGTAGCCACGTTCTACATATTTCCAAATATCAAATCCAAGTGCCATCAGATGACTCTTCATACTTATTCTCCAAAATGCATAGTCATMTCCTGTGAACAATGGTACTATTTTGGATGACATTCCTTGTTGTTGATCCATTGGATTATTCAGGATCTACCTTCYAGTGGTTATACTRTGGTGAAGGAGCCTTCTCTAATACCAATTGTTGGAAATAATGAGATGGGGGGTGAATYAKTGTTACCTTTTTAAACAATTAGTAATTACTTTGTTATTTTATTAATCACCATAATAGATCAACAATGGATTTGTATTTAAAATCAATTATATAAATATAATTAACACGAGTTACAAATTTTATAAAGAATGATATGTGATTGTGAAGGACACCAATCCTCTTTAGAGCACCAACTCTTAGAGACACAAATCCCCTTATTTTTTGAGAACCTACTCAAGGAACCTACAACTCCCTATTTTTTCAAGAACCAACTTGAAAGGAGGCTCCAACCCCCTGTATTCTTCAAGCACCAACTTGAAAGCAGACACCGAACCCCTATTTTATTCAAGAACCAACTTGAAAAGAACTTGCAACTCCCTATTGTACAGGTTTTAACATGTAGAGGAATACAATCCTTCTTGATCTCCTCCCTTCCACCGTCACTACGTGGTTTCTATTTTTACTCTCATATATTCTGGTGACTTTGCATCAGGTATACTCAAGTATCTCCTGAGTCACCCCTTCATTCTTCATTTTGATGGGTTTATATATCTTACCAAACGATGTTCATCACTGAACCATTTTGTCTCTTCCATGGATCAATGTGCCTCTTCATTAACAATAGAATGTTATCGGGGGAAATGTTAGGGGATCAATTTTTCCCATGGGATAATTTTCCATGATTTTTCCCAAAAAAAGATTCGTCATTCTAAAAATTATTCACCCAAAATCTATAGGACAAAATTATTTTACCTTAAAAATCGCCAAAATTTTATAAAAACTATATAAAATCCTTAGAAATTTGAATATTTTAACAAAAATATCGCCAAACATTTATAGTTGACATATAAAGGACCAGTAAGATTCTCCAAGGTTTCTTCATTTCAAAATAAATTTCGATCCTTAAAATTATCCCTAACTGTTATTTAAATTAACTTGAATTGACTTCATATCCCCTTTAAGTTTAGTTCTTTCTTATGTCAATCTTCCTTATGAAGTGATCGATCTGAGAAACCCTTCAAGAAGTGACAAAKATTGTTGATTTCATCATTWCAMGAAACCTCTATTTTTGTTGAAACTCGGMTATCATTGGATCATGATCAAGATTCAAWCTTGATCGTTGATTTCCATGATTGAATGTCTTGGGCACTTTGTCACTTCCTTCAACCCATTTCTAGGGAATTTGACCTAGGGMAATAATCRTGTATTAAGTCGCAATGGGGTTGTGTCTTTCRTGTCTCAAAACTTGTCACACTAGAGCTGCACATTTCATGTCTCRAAACTTGTCAGAATGGGTTACACCGCTTGTGTCTCAAAACTTGTAGTAATGCRGTTGCACCTCTCGTGTCTTGAAAACTTGTCACAATGAGGTTGTTCTTCTTGTGTCTCAGAACTTGTCACAATGGGGTTGTGCCTCTTGTGTCTCAAAACTTGTCGCAATGAGGTTAATCCTCTCATGTCTCAAAACTTGGCACAATAGGGTTGTGCCTCTCATGTCTCGAAACTTGTCGCAATGAGGTTGCACCTCTCGTGTCTCAAAACTTGTCGCAATGAACTTGTTTCTTTCATGTCTTGAAACTTGTCACACTAGAGTTGCACCTTTCGTATCTTGAAACTCATTACAATGAGGTTGTGCCTTTCATGTCTTAGGATTTATCTCAATGTGGCTTTAATACTAATTCCATGTCGTGTGCAGTAGGGGACTTAGCAATGTGCTTTTAATACTACTTTCTTGTCACGTGCACAAGGGTATATGGACAAAGCGCCACACATATATCACCATTGATATATTTTTCAATGGATCCATATCTATGTGATGAAACACTATTTCCCCTGAGCTTGCGTCATGTGAGATATTTGTGCGATGCAACACTATATCTCTTGATCTTGTGTTATGCACGATGCAACACTATTTCTTCATGAGCTTGTGTCTTATGTGATCTCTGTGATATTTCTCTGGGATTTTGTTCTGTGTGATCTCTATGTGATGCAATGTTATTTCTATGAGTTTGTGTCTTGCATGATCTCTGCACAATGAAACACTATTTATGTGAACTTGTCTCCTACACACGGTAGACATAAATGACAACCAGACTTCCAACACTCTGATATCTATGTGATGTAGTGTTATTTCTCTGAGTTTTTGTCGTGCGCAATGCAACGCTATTTCTATGAACTTGTGTCCTGGGAAATGTTGATATCAATGATAACCATAGTTTGAACATCCTTTTCACAACTGAATTAGTTACTGGTATGGGAAATGATTAAAAAAATGCATCGGACAACTCATAGAAATATGCAACATTTACTTTGCACAGTTGCTAAGTAGCCTCCATTTTTTTCCAAATCGAAGAAAATATGTGTTCCATAAATGACTTCATTATCATGCAAATTAATTGTCTTGTCATAATACACAGTGTCGAATGATTGCAAATGAAAAAGTGCAGAATCCTGGGATTGGGTGAGGTTCTCATTCCTCCTACCTGCAATGCTTCTGCAAATTCTATATAAAAATATTATGGTAATGGACTGTGTTTCAATTTTTTTTTTATCAAAACGCATTTTCAATGTAGTGATTATGAAAATTTGTGTAGTCCTGTGTGTTTGTTGTATACACGGTGCTTGGATAGCCATGGCTTCTGCAAGTCTGCATTCCATCAATGATATTCAAAGTTTCAATACTAGTTATCGATCTACAGTGTATGTCATTTAACTTTATGGAAAAAGTAGATGTCCATGTGTTATTGCTGAAATTTTACAAGAGGGTTTTCCTATGGGCGTTCTTCAAATTGTCCCTCAAGAAATATTGTTGATTTAAGATGTGATACGTATGATATGATGAAAAAATAGGTGGTTTATTTTCTTATCTTCTATACTTTTGTTTTTTCAATGGACTTTTCTATACGTGAAACATATTAACAATACATTACGAAAGTCCAATTGCTTTATGTGAAACTGAAACAAGCCTATTTACTAAAATTTCCTTTCCACACTTGAATTAGATACGAAATATGGGGAATAATAAATAGAAACAGTTAACCAAGAAATAATAAATCTCGACATTCACTTAGCACTTCTCCTGAATAACCTTTCTTTCATGGAAAATCCAAGCAAATCAACTTGCAATAAATCACTCTCTTATCATGCAAATTAGGTGTGCTATGAGAAAGACGTCTATACAATTATTACAAATCCAAAGTGTCGAAGTGTGGGATGATCATTGGTATAAACAGTTCCCACAAGGATTGAAAACAGAATTAGAACCAAGTAGTGACTATGCGGAGCATAGACCAGTGCAAAGTGTTGATGTGCAGAAGATATAGGTAGGAAGAATGTAGAGATATGGTCACAGCAAGGGACATCGCACAAATTCAAAAATGGATAAGTATAAATGATGTTGACTAAGGAATTATAAATAGATATTGGATTCATGGAAGAATTTGACACAATATTTTCATTTAGAATTTTGTACTGTAGTAACGGGTGTGTAATGTCCCCATTCTCAGACTCCCTTGTTCCCCAGTCAGAGGTGACCTTGCGAATTTATGTCAGCCTAGCCAGAGGAGTAAAGTGAGGTTAACAATAAGATCAAGAAATTTGGAGTTATATAGGTCCCATGCTAGTCCAATCAAAATCTTTCATCATTAGGATAATTTCCACACATTCCACTCTTGGTTCCGTTACGTTCCAACAATTTCTGTAATTTTGGTTATTAGTGGGAATAATTTGATTAAATACATTAAATGTGTTATTGGGACCATATTATCTAAAGGGATACATGATTGTAATAGTCCATTGAATCCGATATGGAAAGATCTAACAATTGGAATGATGAGAAATGGATTTTTGACATCTCAGAATGTCTTAGAAGCCATTTAATCACTTTCCATTATTAAAAGGGGGTTTAAAAAGGGTTATAAATTGAATTTAATTTTCATGTGGATTTGGTCAAAGGAAGGAAATATCTAGAAGGGGTTCTGAGAAGTATAAAGGAAGGGTATCAATTCACCTTTCCTCATGATGATTTGATCTCTCATTTTGGAGTGCTCTTGGAGCCATTGTTTCGTTAGGTTTTAGCAAAAACCTTCCACCATTGCAGTTTAGTTTCAATGGTGCAATATCCACCCTAGATAGAAAAGGAGGATCCATCCAAGATATTCAACTAAACTTCATTTGTGGTTTGATATCAGTTTAGTTTGTAGGTGCAAATTAATAGGGTTTTCTAGTGGTGACCATGACATCATATAGGTTTTGGTTTGTCATTGTGTACTTTTCATTGATGTAGTGTAACTTCCATAGCAGCCATTGGATAATTTAATCAGATTTTCATTCATGATAAAATAATCCATGATTCTCTTCTATTCCATGTGTATCTAGTTTTTTCGGTACTATATTTGAATAAATGTCTCTAGTGGAATGAATGCTGAGTGTTTGTGTAAAAATAAAGTGATAGCGTAGAAATTCATGATATCCCTATCTAGCTCTATTGGGGATATTACAGTGGTATCAGAGCTGGAGATCTTGCCAGCCTGAAGGGAAACAATTGGTTAGTGGATCGATTATGTTGTGGAGTTGGGTTTAATTGTTGGAATCATTTGTTTTATGTGGGACCATTTTTTTTTGTTGGGGTCATGATCTCTCGGATCTAGGTAGAGATCTATTAGAGTCTATCGTTGATTCCTTGTGGAGGATTGAGCTCTCAATATGGGTTAAATTTCTATTATAGATGGTCATGTATTCCTTGTGACTAGCCAATTTTCATTGTTGGGGGTATATTTCATTGAAGTTGATTCAAATTTAGTGTGTGGGGGGCGATTATAGTGTCAGGGTCGAATTCCATTGAGTGTTGGGGTGAGTCTTTGGTTGTTGTTCAAATCCTATTTGTTGGGGAAGATTCCTTGCATGAGTTGACCACGTTATTGGTGGGGTAGATCAATTTTCTTCATGTAGAGGTTGTGTTTATCCATAAAGGCCACCATCCTCTTTGAACATGTCAAGTTATTATCCTAGCGAACATATTTATTGGTTGTTGACCAAGTCTATTGTTGGAGGCCGATTCAATTGGAAAAGAGGTCCAAAATATTCTATTGGGGTCGAGTTTTCTTTACTAATAGAAGATTCTCATTGGGAAGAGATCAATTTCTCATTCAGTAGCTGATTTATATGTGGGGAGGATAAATATGGTAATTTGGAACGAGTTCCTTTGTTTGTGGGAGCCTCCTAGAGGGTCGATATCATTCTCATCCAACCTGTGAGAGCCTATATGGATTTAGAGCATACCATAAGGATTCTAGAGTAGGTCGAGGAGATTATAGGAGTCTGTGACTTATTTAGTAGGTCATGAAGGGTTTTTGGATGGAGTAAAGAGACGTTGAGGATGCTTGAGTTTTTGGAAGAGGGATGAATCCATTCTAGTACAAGTTTGTGTAGCTGAAGGATCCATGGAGAATTTCTTGGAGAGGGGTTTCAATAGGCAAGCTAATATAGTAGAGGGATAGTGGCATCATTTACGGGTTATGACACTATTTGTATGTTTGGAAAATATAATGTAGTTTCCATGGAAACTAATAGGAGATTTTGTATTGTAAAATGTCATGATGTCTACCTTATTTCATGTGTATTTTGGATATATGTTTGATAGGATATTTATGATTATATTGCATGCAATATGATTGTGAAAACTTGTCAATGAAATATTATGAAAAGTGTTGACAAAACCCTTCCATTGCTAGTTTAGTTTCGGTGGTGCAATATCCACCCTAACTAAACATATAGAGGAAATCTATCTAAAATTTCCATTGGAGCTTCATCTTGTTGTTTATATTCATTATAGAGTGTATCAATTGGATTGGAGGGTTTTTGGAGCTTCATAAGGAGGTCTATCTTATCTATTTACCATGTTTTAGCAATAGGAAGAAGGGAGAATATCCATGCAACTCCCTTGAGAGATGATTCATCTATTGTGAAAACTGTGAAGGTTGTGAGGAGGACACACCTGTCTCATAAGAGGATTTTGTGGAATTCTTAATGGGCCAAATTCCTTTTTTGTAGACCTATGGAGTCTCTAGAGGGTTCGACCCTATTCCAGTTTAAGAGTCATGAGACTAGGAGAGATCAAGAGGCTTATTGAGAACCAAAATACCCTATGGTAGCATTGTGGGGGGCTCTTTGAGAGGGTCATGTGGTTACGCAGGCTACAATGGTATTTGGGAGTAGGAAACAAGGATTAAAGTGGGCCGAGAGCTAGAAGAAAGAAGACATGAGGCTATTCCTTGGCTGTGGAAGGATAGAATGGACCTGGGAAGAGGATTTTGTGGGGTTTTAATGCTTGTATATTCATGGGAGAAGGACACATCACCTACAGGAAGAAACATTGGCATGGTTCAAGTTTTCTTTTTTTTATTTGTGTGTGCCATTAGTGTATTATTTTTTTTATAACAACCAATAGTTATTGTATTGTTTCTAGGATTCTCATTCATAAATAAAGTGCCAACATTGTCTCTTCTATTTCATGAGAGTTTTGGTTGAATGCAACATGTTTGTCAAAATTTCCATTATGATAATACAAGCAAATTGTTTGTGAAAACATTACAATCAACTCAAAACATTGTTTTTGGAAAAAACACACAATCAAAGAACAACATAAAACATAATGTATTATCCTAAAAGATATTGGGGATATTACAGTGGCATCAAAGTAGTTCTTTGAGGAATTGATTGAGTTATTGTAGTATCAACTTGCTCTACTTAGTGGCAATACTCAGGAGGCCTCTTATGTTCGCACCTTGAAAAATCATGCATTGAGCAGAGGATACTTCATATATTCCAGGGTGATTTGGGACTTTGGTATCATTTTCAGTTTTAGTCTAGCCTATTCGATGGAGAAGCAAGTTTTGATATAATTTCTTGAGGACAAGCAATCTTTGGGAAGGGAGGTTTGTAATGTCTTGATTCTCATATTTCCTTGCTCCCTAGTAAGAGGAGACATTGTGAGTTTATATCATCTTGGAAAGAGGAGCAAAGTGAGCTCAGAAAATTTTTAGGACTTATACAGGGCCCAAGCTATCCCATTCACCATCTTTCATCACCGAGATCATTTCCACACAGTTTTCTCTAGGTTATGTGGCATTCCAATGATTTCCATAATTTTGGTTATTATTGCACACAATTTAATTAAATACATTAAATGTGTTTTGGGACCATCT
>JASDQU010241564.1:8223-18672 GCA_032191745.1 Picea mariana
AATAGCCTCACCAAGTCCTCCTTGTCCAACCCCTTTCTCGAATGATCCACGATCAAAATGACAATACTTTTCACTGATATTCCCCTCCTTTCACCATGCGAATGCCTCCTTTTATAGGCATTAGGAGGCTTAACCACCTTAGTTATCTTTGGAATAAGTTGAGGATATGAATCCATCAGTTGTGGTATCTCCCTTAGATGCAACCTAAAGTTTGGATTCGAGCCAAACCAACTTGGATCATTTATAGTTGTCCTTAGAGATAAGGGGGGTTTCTTCCCAATATTCTCTCAACCAATCGATGCTCCCTCAAAGCTGGCAACAGAGCGCTATAGCGCTCCTTGCATGTGAGCAGGGGAGCACTGATCTCCAAAAAATTGTTTAAGATGATAATTTCCCAAGGCAAAATATTGTATAAGCTTGCCAAATGATGTGTTTTCCTTTTCTAACATGTCTTAGAGGGTGTATCAAGTGTTCTTGTGGTGTCGTCCGCAATGCGACACACATAGGATGAAAATATAATATTTGCAACACTTGCGACAAAAAGTGCGACACTTGTGACACTTACGATAATGATAATTGGACATTATCGAAGTGAGGAATTTTGACGTGTAACAGATTTCCCCCAAAGTGTGAAGTCAGAAGATGAAAGATGATGACTGAAGCACTTTGTATATTTTTGAAGAAAGGGTATGGAGTCAGAGAAATTGGTAGAAGCTGCAAACAACCATAAAACAAATGTTATCATATGTTTCAAACCCAAGGTAGGCATACCTATGCTTGAGTGACAAAGGACTTAAGGTATGGCCGCCAAAAAATACACCATGGATCCATGATGATACTGACTAAGGGTATAACCACCAAATATACAATGTGGATCTATACTTCCATGAAATGAACTGGTCATAGCCACGAGAAATACACAGTGGATCTATGAGATGATAAAACATAGCCACAGACCAATACAATGTGGATCTATCTGACAGTATATCAGCATGCTCAAAATATCTCCTTTGCAGCCTGGGAAAGCAGATAACAAAGTGAAAGTTCAACCTAGGGTCTTTGTCCGAATCTCAATGTAGTATGAATCTAGCCATGTGAATAAGTGTTTTGATGTTGAACATGGTGGAAACCACTTGATTACCGGTCAATGAGGTAAACCGTTAACAAGTGCGAGGGAAATCACCAGTGATGTCAATGAATCCCAAGGTACTCTAGTAAAATCCAAGGAATGTAAATAAATGATTTGAAGTCGAACATTCGTGGAGTCATTCGATCATAGGTCAATGATGTAAACCCACTGTCGGAGGTGAGGAGGCCTACCATTGATGCATGAAGGTCCCAAGGTACTAGTTGGTTTCTAAGTCAAATTCCTAGATGATGTGTTGAATTCGACAGGAAAAGACTCGTTGAAGGAGGGCCTTGATGTATGCCCCATCAACGACATGAAACTGACATAGAGATGTAAGATGGTGAATCAAATGAGTATGGATTGACACGAGTATTGAAACTGGAAATTTGTGATGGTTGACTCTCGAGGCAGATGCTTCCCTTGAACATTGAGGCACAACATGACTTGGCATCATAAATGTAACATGGACCAAAACATAATGCAATGGATATTGTGACATTCATCGGGTGACCCAAAGGAGTGAAAAGACTCAGGGGATTGGTTTAGTGTAGAGGTTCAACAAGTTATCCAAGTGTTCAAGATGCAGGTAGAAACACCGTTTTATGTTCAAGGGCGACTGCAAGAGTGACTGGTGATAATTCTAAACAATAGCTTGGCTTGCTTCCTTCATTTTTCCCCCCATCCAGATAGACGAGTACCTATTTTTGTTTTTACGAGCTCAAGCATGATAACATATGCTCAATATAACTCACCTTCGGTAAGTCCCTCTTCCTTTGTTTAATGAATTGGAGGAAGTAAGGGTTCAGTCCCATATGGGCCCTTCAATGTGCGATTTTAACGAGTCCAAAAAAGGAAAACTCGATGGTTTTTCATGTTTAGAGAGTCTGAAAATAACTAAAAGATGACTCCAGGGTTGTTCTTTTTCATAAATTTAGTCTCCGAAGTCCGAAAAAGAGATAAACTGCTACTCCAGAGATGCACTTTCAAAACCTTTCAAAACGAGTGTGAAAGGAAGCAAGATCATTCAACAATCTTTTCATGTTTAGAGAGTCTGAAAAGAGCTTAAAGGAGACTCCATGGGTTTCCTTTTTCATGTAACCTTTACGAGTCCGAAAAAGTGATAAAAGTCTACTCGGTTACATTCTCATGTTTTTTTGAGCGCAAGAAATAACAAAGATTGTGCTCGTCAGTGTTACAAGGTTTGTCGAAAAAGATATTGCTTCGAAGCCTGCAAATATAGACAATTATGCATCCACAGTATTATTGACTCCTCAAAAAAATTAAAAAACCCCCAAAAAACTTTATATTAGCAAATAATAGTGAAATAGAGTTAGAAATTTCATTTTCCATTTTATTTTCACCAATTTCTTCTAGTTTTGGAATTTTCAACCTTTGGATGGCAATTTTCAAGCTACGAGCATGGGAGTTGTGATCAATCGTTTCTGATTATGTCTGGACCAGGTTGGTCACCTTACCATTTCAAACATTTTTCATGGTTTAAAATTATGGTTTAGCTCATTTTTAGGGTTTTATGGGCTCCTTAGGAAGCCCATGGCGCCGAATTGGATCAAAGCTCCCTCAAAGGGGTGAGGGGAGCACCAATCGAGTTTTTAATGCCCTGGTGCGTATACCTAGGGAGCTCTAGAACTCTGTGAATAAGCTTAGGGAAGCGCTGACGCATAACCAAAAAATTTGTTGATTTTTAGGCTAAAATACCCAATTTTTTGCTATAAGAGGTTGACTAAAAGCATTTAAATGGTTGTATTTGCAGTTTGTAGGGATCATAGCCATGATTGAATGGAAGGAACGTGAACATGAGCTCGACAATATCACCGCATTGCAAAACCCTCAAGCAAGGGATACTTTGAGGAACTGTGGTCTCCTCAAGTACTTCAAACTATAGAAAATGAAGAAAGAAGTTTTATTACTTGAGTACCTGATTGGATTATGGGATGATGTCGAACAAACATTTCGTATTGGACCACAATTGATCAAAATTGAGCTCGACGATGTGTATTTTTTGACCGACCTCTCAAGGAAAGGGGCTCCTATCCTTTTGTTTGGGCATCAGGCAACTCCTCAGCCCACCGGGGTATATGTGGTTGACCACTGTATTCCAGGATCTCGATTAGTCGGGGGGAAAATCATGATCAAGGATGTGAGGGATTTTTCATTGAGATCGATTCTATTTGCCATTACCAACTTGGCAGGTAGTACGAGTGCTCACCTAGCTTCAAAATCTCAAATGTCATATGCTCTACAATGTGTGGAGCCCAGATTATTTAACTGGAGTGCGAGGTTCCTTCAGAACGTGAAGGAATAGATCACAAAGTGCAGGATGGGAAGGCAAAAGCAATTTGGCTACGACTCTTTCTTAGTTTCATTCTTTTTGGAATGAATACCCTAGATGCAACCACATATTGCACTGATAGCATGATAGATTGCGCTAATAGCATCACTTCGAGAGGTCAAGAGGAACCTCCGAGGTCTGACTATGGGTGTCCCACCTCTTAGGAAGTGAGACATACCTCTTCATCTGTAGAGGCATACCGTAGGGGTTCCTGAGAGTTTGAACCAATTGCTCCGACGAGTTGCCCGTGCAGTGGTGTGCTTCTTAGAGCACAACGTGGTCCAGGAGGACTAGGATCCTCCATATATTTTGTAGTCTTTTCATGATGATATCATGGGAATGAGGGCCCATATTTTTCCCTAGTATGTACTTTTTGATGTAAACAAAATTTTTCTATCACGCAATATATATATATATATATATATATATATATATCAGAGTTTTGTGGTGCCAATGATGTTACATTTGATCTTATGTGATGTTTTTAATGTACATGTCATTCATTTTCTTTTTAAAAGTTTTATCTATGTGCAAGATACCAATCCAAAATATAATTTGCTAGCGAATTCGACGTTGTGTTGAGTTCTCTTGGTATGTGTCTGTATTGTGTAAATTCAAACATTCTTTCAAGACGACGAACTCTTAGGTGGAGACACAATAGGACATGGTTACGAACGATGTAAACTCGATTAAGCTGACAAACCACGAGTTGAGAATCTAGGTTAATGATAAGATGGGATATACCTAGTGAGGAGGCCTCGGTTAAAAGTCCAATGACAACATGATATTCTGCCACTTTATTGGTTGCCGATCCTAGGAAAATGCCTCCTGAACTCACCAACTCATTAGAGTGGTAAATAACCCAAGCTGCAGAAGCAATGTTCTAGGTGTGTCGACTAGCTCCATCTACAAACCCGACAAACATGGGAAAGGGAGATGTCATATGCACACGTAATCATAAGATAGAGTATAAGCGACTAAAAAAAAACTTGTACATGAAAGAGAAAAGACACACCAAATCAAACATAAAGTACAATAGTGTACAAAGCACACATGCCAGATGTTCTATGCATAGTACTTCTTGAGGTAAAGCCTATTTAGGGGCTCACCGAGAAATATTCCATCATAGTCAACTAGCTCGTAGACACCTCTATGTAATACGCACTTTACAATATATGGTCCATGGCACATAGGTTCTAACTTTCCTGTCCCTATCTTATCGTTAGCTTGGTCATAAACGAGGACTAGGTCTCCTTCTGTGAAAGTACGAGGTTGAACAAATTTTTCATATTGACTCTTCATTCATTTTTGATACGTCTCATTGAAGAGAGAAATATAGCGACATGTTTTGTCGAACTTAGTTAAATATAAGAATTGTTCCTCTTCAGCAGAGATATGAGGCAAGAGTTCTACAGTGAGTTTCAATGAAGGGATATCACACTTGATTGGTAAAACTACTTCGACACCATATACCAACTGGAATGGAGTGAATCCAGTTGCGGTTTTTACTGAGGTGCAGTAAGCCCAGAGGGCGGAGAAAAGTTGCAAGTGCCAAGAAGTTTTGTTTGTCCCCACCATGCATTGAAGCATGGTCTTAAGGACTTTGTTGATAGCTTCAACTTGTCCATTTGCTTGAGGATAGTAAGGGGATGAGTTTTCATGGTGAAAGTACAACTTGAAATTCAACTCACTCATCATCTGGTTTTGAAAATGTGAGTCATGATTAGTGACAATGGTTTGTGGGACACCAAAGCGAGTGATGATGTGGTTAAAAACAAAGAGATATGCAGTACGACCATCGTTACTCATCCCATTTAGTGAAATAATCAATGACAATGATGATATAACCGTGCCCCTTGACTGAGGTAGACTTACATTGCATAAAATCAATGCCCCATTTGGCAAAGGGGTGATGGCGACAATGGGATGCAACGAAGCAGGGTGGGTGCATGCCTTTTTGTGAAAAACTTGACAGGGTGGACATCGTTTGACAACCTCAATACAATGTTTGAAGATGGAGGGCCAAAAATAACCGACACATAAGATTTTTTGGGCTGTAGCCATCCGAGAAAGGTGACCACCACAAGCTCCAAGGTGAAAGTCATTCAAAATGCATTCAACCTCATCGTGGGTTAAAAAATGTCATAAGACAATATCAATACCATGGTGATACAAAGTGTCGCTGATTATAAGGTAGCGTTTAGAATGGTGGCGAATACAACGATGTTCTTCACGGGAGATATTGGGCTGTAAACGTTGGGTTTGAAGATAGAGAAGAATATCTCCATACCAAGGGTCTGACGTGCTAATGAGAAACAAAGATTTGTTAGAAAGAGAATCACTGGGCTCAGTATCTTCAATAGCATGGAGAAGATCGCAAATGAGTTCTGCAAAAACCAATGACTTTTTATCTTTTGATTCGACAAACTCGAGATCAAATTCTTGAAGAATAATAATCCATTTGGAATATTTTCCCCCAAGGACTTGACATGTAAGGATATGGTACATGGGGTAGTGCGTAAAAGGATGTAATGGAAAAACCTCTAGATGACAATGACGACTGCTAGAGCCAACTTCTCAACGTGTGAATATTGGAGCTTGGGACCAGATAGACTCTTACTCAGATAGTAGATCACATGTTCGTCACTCTTAGGATCCCGTTGAACTAACACCATAGCAATAGTGGAAGTAGAGGCAACCAAATAAATGATATAGTCTTGAGCATAATTCAGAGGATGCAAGAGAGGTGTATGGGTTAATGCTTGTTTAAGAGCATCAAAAGAGCATTGAGCAGTGTCATCCCAGAAGAAAGGAGTGTCTTTCTGCAAAAATATCATAAATCCTTTAGCGAGTTCGGCGTAATTACATATGAGATGACAAAGAAAGCTTGTTTTCCCTTGCAAACTTTGCAGTTGGGTTAGATTGTTGGAAGGGGGTAAAGTGAGAATATCTTTTACTTTCGAGGGATCAACCCTAATCCCGTCTTTGGAGACGATGAATCTGAGGAGTTGACCAGATTCAACAATGAAAATACATTTGTGAGGGTTCAAATCAATATGGTAGAACCGACATCGAAGAAAAATGGCCCATAAATGACCAATATGGTTTTGTCGAGTAGACGAATGAGCGGGTAAATCTGTTGATTAATTGGGTTGGTTGTCATTGATGTCAACCCTTGAAGAAATTCTGGTAGCACAGTGGTTTGGGTAATGGACCCAAGTTTTTTTGATGGATAATGGTATGAGTTTTGATATATTTGCAGGTAATACTATTCTATATGGATAGTACATGTCATTCCATTTCCGGTGGTATGTGGAATGTCACATAACTCTTCACGGTTAGAGAGTTATGGCCATGTGAAGTTGGAGAACCCTCATGAGTCATCTAGAAGCCCCAAAAGGTCAAAGTAGTCAAGTGGTTGCAAAGAAGAAATTATTTAAATAATAAAGTGAAGTGATGAGTGTACTATAAGTCAAATTGGATACAAAAGAAATTATTTAAATAATAAAGTTAATGGAGAAATTATTAAGTGGACAAGTGGTTAGAAGTGGGTTAGCCCTAAAATAAGGAAAGTAGGTTAAGATGGTTAGATGGTAATTTAAATAATTAATTGAAGTGATGAGTGTACTATAAGTCAAAGTGGATACAAAAGAAATTATTTAAACAATAAATTTAATGGAGAAATTACTAAGTGGACAAGTGGTTAGAAGTGGGTTAGCCCTAAAATAAGGAAAGTGGGTTAAGATAGTTAGAAGGTAACCCCCTGAGGAAGCTACATGAAAATATAAATAAGAGGCAAGGGTCTCTCATTTTTAATCACACTTGAGCATATTGAATATCTACAAGTGACTGAGGTAACCAAAGGATATATAAGCCAAATTTCAGAGGGAAGGTGAAGTAAAGAAGGCCGAAATTCAAGGGAGGATAAATTCTTTTGATGATGCTTTCTAAGGTATGTTATTTATAGGCCATCTCACCATTTTTCAATAACATTTTTTATAGAATGATTCAGACCGTGAAATTGGGAGGCCATAGAGGAAACATATCCAAGTAGCTGTGATACAAATTTCATCTTGTGGGTCATTGCATTTTTGGAGTTACACTCCGTGGAAAATAGGGTTTGTGGCTAGCCCTGAAACTAGTCTAAAACAAGTGTTTCGGGTAAAAACATCATATCTTCTCCATAACAGATCCAAATTCAGTAAGACCAAATGTATTGGTTAGAGTACAGTCTGTAGTATTTTGTGTACAATTTTCAGATCCATAAAACAAATATTTCGTGCGGGGCACGTTATACAAGTTCGCTCTCTAGAATAATCCAGAATTCAACAAGGTATGCCATTTTTGCTATAACTTCTTTTCTGAGAGGTTCCAAGTAGTGAAACATGGAGGAATTGCATAAAAGACATTGAAGAACATTTTGTACCATTTTAAGATCTTTATTCATTACAGGTACATAATTATGATTATTGCAAGTTAGGGTTGTTGACTAATCCAAAACTAGTCATGTGAGACTAAAGTAAAATTTGATGAAAATGTTAGTCTCTTGTTAAGGAAGGTTTGCAGGTATGTGATCATATACGCCAGGTCTATCATAGAGTTACAAATCANGGTTAAGATGGTTAGAAGGTAACCCCTTGAGGAAGCTACATGAAAGTATAAATAAGAGGCAAGGATCTCTCATTTTTAATCACATTTGAGCATATTGAATATCTACAAGTGACTGAGGTAACCAAAGGATATATAAGCCAAATTTTAGAGGGAAGGTGAAGTAAAGAAGGCCGAAATTCAAGGGAGGATAAATTCTTTTGATGATGCTTTCTAAGGTATGTTATTTATAGGCCATCTCACCATTTTTCAATAACGTTTTTTATAGAATGATTCAGACCGTGAAATTGGGAGGCCATAGAGGAAACATATCCAAGTAGCTGTGATACAAATTTCATCTTGTGGGTCATTGCATTTTTGGAGTTACACTCCGTGGAAAATATGGTTTGTGGCTAGTCCTGAAACTAGTCTAAAACATGTGTTTCGGGTAAAAACATCATATCTTCTCCATAACAGATCCAAATTCAGTAAGACTAAATGTATTGGTTAGAGTACATTCTGTAGTATTTTGTGTACAATTTTCAGATCCATACAACAAATATTCCGTGCGGGGCACGTTATACAAGTTCGCTCTCTAGAATAATCCAGAATTCAACAAGGTATGCCATTTTTGCTATAACTTCTTTTCTGAGAGGTTCCAAGTAGTGCAACATGGAGGAATTGCATAAAATACACCGAAGAACATTGCGTACCATTTTCAGATCTTTATTCATTACAGGTACACAATTATGATTATTGCAAGTTAGGGTTGTTGACTAATCCAAAACTAGTCATGTGAGACTAAAGTAAAATTTGATGAAAATGTTAGTCTCTTGTTAAGGAAGGTTTGCAGGTATGTGATCATATACGCCAGGTATATCATAGAGTTACAAATCAGATTTGGATGATGAAATTGATGAGGGATTTTGGTTGAGGTATGTTACAGATACGGGTTGTTTGGTTGAGGTTGGTGCATGGTTGATGCACTTGTTTATGGTACAGAATGATTACAAGTTGAGGTACAAGTTGGTGCATGGTTGATGCACTTGTTTATGGTACAGGATGATTACAGGTTGTTTGGTACATTTTGGTGCATGGTTGATGCACTTGTTTATGGTACAAACTGATTGCAGGCTGAGGTATTGGTTGGTGCATGGTTGTTGCACTTTTTTAAGGTACAAATTGATTACAGGGCAGTTGTACAGGTTGGATGCAGGTTAATGGTATAGGTTGGTACAATTGTATAGTGGTATATATTACAATGATAGTGTGACAATGGTTTCATCATTCTACTTCTACATCAAGACGATTGGATGGGGCAAGGACAGGTGGTTGTATCCACCTTCTGATTGTAGCCGGAGAACATAGGGGGTTGTAGCCTCCTTCTGGTTGTAGCCAGAGAATTAGGGAGTTGGAGCTTCCCTCAAGTTGTAGCCTGAGAAACTATGGGGTTGGAGCCTCCTTCCAGTTGTAGCTGGAAAACAAAGGAAGTTGGTGCTTCCAATGAATGTAATTCTTCAAGACATATAAGAAAAAACATACTGTGGTTTTCTCCTGCTTTGGGTTTCCACGTAAAAACACTAGTGTATTGTGTATGTGTATGATTGCTCATTTGTTCATTGTTTATTTACTCTGCAATTATTGGATGATAATGCTACATTGATATAACACTTGAATTATATGGTTAAAAATGATATTATTTCTCTATTACTGATTCAACCCCCCTCTCAGTAATCCAACAATTGGAATTAGAGCAGGTTCCTTCAGAATTCAGTCTAACCACTGAAAGGTAGATCATGGAGAGAAACAACATGTATAAAAATGGAATACCACAGTTTGATGGACAAAAGTATGCATTTTGGAGTATAAGGATGAAGACATATATACAGGCATAGGGATTTGAAATTTGGCAATCAATTGTAGATGGATACAAAGAACCAATAGTTCCGCCAACAAATGAAAAAGGAATGAAACTCGGTCAGAATAATTCCAAAGCCACAAATACACTTGTGAATGGTCTTTGTGAATCGATATTCACCAAAGTTTCACATTGTAAATCTGCTAAAGAGATTTGGGAAAAAAATTAAAATATTTATGAAGGAGATTCAAAAGTCAAAACAACAAAGATTCAAACTTACAGAGGTCAGTTTGAGCAACTAAAGATGAAATAAGATGAGAATATTGCAGCTTACTTCTTACGAGTTGATGAAACAATAAATGCAATCATAGGATTGGGAGAAGAAATCAAAGAATCTATAATTGTTCAAAAGTTACTAAGATCTCTTCCTATGAGATTTGACCCTAAGATATCAACACTAGAAGAAAGAGCAGATCTAAACTCAATAAGCATGGATGAACTACATGGAATCTTCACAGCATATGA
>JASDQU010241564.1:32880-54433 GCA_032191745.1 Picea mariana
GGTTCAGACTATGAAATTGGGAGGCTGTTGAGGAAACATATCCAAGTAGTTGTGATACAAATTTATGCTTGTGGGTCATTGTTTTTTTGGAGTTACACTCCGTGGAAAATAGGGTTTGTGGCTAGTCCTGAAACTAGTCTAAAACAAGTGTTTCGGGTAAAAACGTCATAAATTCTTCATAACAGATCCAAATTCAGTAAGACCAAATGTATTGGTTAGAGTACAATCTGTAGTATTTTTTGTACAATTTTCAGATCCATACAACAAATATTTCGTGCGGGACACGTTCTACAAGTTCGCTCTTTAGAATAAGTCAAAATTCAACAAGGTATGCCATTTTTTCTATAAATCCTTTTCCAAGAGGTTCCAAGTAGTGCAACCTGGAGGAATTACATAAAATACACTGAATAGAATTGTGTACCATTTTCAAATCTTTATTCATTACAGGTACACAGTTATGATTATTGCAAGTTAGGGTTGTTGACTCATCCAAAACTAGTCATGTGAGACTAAAGTAAAATTTGATGAAAATGCTAGTCTCTTGTTAAGGAATGTTTGCAAGTATGTGCTCATATACACCAGTTCTATCATAGAGCTACAAATCAGATTTGGATGATGAAATTGACGAGGGATTTTGGTTGAGGTATGTTATAGATACCGGTTGTTTGGTTGAGGTTGGTGCATGGTTGATGCACTTGTTTATGGTGCATGATGATTACAAGTTGAGGTACAGGTTGATGCATGGTTGATGAACTTGTTTATGGTACATGTTGATTACAGGTTGGTGCATGGTTGATGCACTTGTTTATGGTACAGGCTGATTACAGGTTGAGGTATAGGTTGGTGCATGGTTGATGCACTTGTTTAAGGTATAGATTGATTACAAGACAGTTGTACAGGTAGGATGCAGGTCAATGGTATAGGTTGGTACAATTGTACAGTGGTATATCTCACAATGATAGTGTGATAATGGTTTCATAATTCTACTTCTACATCAGGGTGGTTGGACGGGGCAAGGAGAGGTGGTTGTAGCCGGAGAACATAGGGGGTTGTAGCCTCTTTTTGGTTGTAGCCAGAGAATTGGGGATTTGGAGCTTCCCTCAGGTTGTATCTTGAAAAACTAGGGGGTTGGAGCCTTGTTGGTCCTTGACCAAGTTTTGAGGAAACATTGGTCGTGTTTGACCACTTTTGGGACTTTGACAGACTGGTCGAAGATGGAGTGCCCTAGAGGAGCTAAGATTGTGGGATATCGCTTGTTTTGTGGGCTTGTGGACCAAGCAAAAGGTTATTAGGGTTTATGTAACAGGTATGGGATGTCATCCCATGGGTTTACCCATGTTTAGGGATTTTTGTAAATGTACAAATAGGTAGCTAAGCAATGTAAGAAGTACTGGAATCAACTTAGTGCATAACTACTAGTGGCTATGTGCATAATAGGTTAATATGTCTCAGTGCAAGAAATTGTAAGTGATTTGTGCAGACATACTATGTAAGGCTTTGTGCTAATAAAGAGTTGGATCTATGCCTTGACCTAATCCTGGAAAGGAGGATCTGGTGGGCCATGCACAGATCTCTTTTCCTCTACAGAGTTGGGCTCTATGGCTTTGTGCATAGGAGCAGATGGATGTAAAAGACTCAAGAAGACTAATAAATAATAATAAGAAGAAGTTGGTGGACGTAGCCCCACACTGGGGTGAACCATGTATATCCTGTGTTGATGTGTTTTGTGCGATGTTGTTGATGTTGTTTATGTTGTTTATCTATTAGGGTATTGATATTTATATATGTTAGATATATGTATGGATTCTTAGTGCTCTATTGATGGTAAATAAATGATAGATCTGATTTAATGCTATGTGCTAAGTTATGGAAAGTACTTGATTTGATTGTTACTGCGCTATTCTGTACTTAGGGTTTGATCTGCGATGTGAATGAAAATCATAATTTAATGCATATTGTTGGCTAAGTGCTCTGTTAAGTGTTGTAATCATAGATTTGTGTCCCATCTTGGTTGTAGACACTTGAGTCCTGCAACCCCTCCTGCCTCTACCTCGGGTGAGACTTCATCTGTTTGCAGGTGTTTCTGAAAGGGACGGTAGTTAGGGTTTTGTTGGTGTGTTTTTGAAGCGTTGAACCCTGGGTCTTCCCCTGTGCCAACAAATGGTTCCATTGCCAGGACCCGAAACTGTGATTTCTGGGAACTGAAGAAAAGAGAAAGCTCTATGCGTAGATTTGTTGCTGTAGTGTGCAGTAGTCTACTTAACTTGTGAAGCTCCGTGCTAAGAAAGAAACCTGATTTGGAGAAAAGAGGTAAGATATTAAAGATTTGTGCTCTGGTAAAGGTAAGATAAGTGGAAATATTTTCTTCAAAAATATGAATCTAGGTATATTTGATAGATCTTGTCCTAGTTTGAAAACTAGGGCACAGTTAGAAGAAAGAGTTGATCCGAATAAATTTGATAGAAGTAGAGAAAGATATATTATTCCGATGCATAGAAATATTTTTTGGACTAATAAGTGGATGCATGAACCTAGAAAGAATTTTTCCAGAATGCAGGTCCATCACTGTGATCCCAATGCGCAGTATAGGAAAGGTCGGGGATCGTTTAAAAGAAAGAGAGGATTGCCACTATGTTATAATTGTAGAAGACCAGGACATCTTGCTAAGGAATGCCCTGTTATAGGTTCTATTTGTCTTTGTTGTAAAGCTATTGGTCATGAGGTTGAAGATTGTCCAAGAATGATTTCTAAAGTTGAAAAGATGAACATGAGACAAGAAAACTATGAAGAATGTCAAGAAACTAAGGATCTGTTAGAGAACCAAAAAGAGAAAGAATTAGAGAAATATCAGAGTATGTTAGTACAATTAAAAGAAGCAATGGATGATCACAAGGATGTTAGTTTGTCAGAGATCTTGAAAGAAAAACAATGCATAATTACAAGAATAGAAGGCTTCAACATAGATTGTGTATTGGATGAAAAAACACATGTGAACATTATGCCATAAAGCACTTGGGAAATTTTGGGAAAGCCTGCTATGATACCTTCATTGGGAAGGATAGGCTTGTTTAAAGTAAAAATGATAACCCTATGTGGAAGAGTTACTAATATACCTACGATTGCTCATGAAACATCGACAAAAGAGGACTTTGAAGTTATTAAGTTTGTTGAGAACAACACCCCTTTTCCACTTTTATTAGGAACAACTTGGATTGAAAAGGATCAAATAAGAAGGAAAGCAGAGGAGAAATCTACAGAACAGAAAAAGAAAGAACTAAGGGACTTCATAGCCAGAAACATAACACGACTAATAGAAGAACAAGAGGATAAGTCGAAGCAACAGAGGGCCAGAGAATTAGATGTCGAATTTGAAAGAACACATGAAGGCTTAAAGAACCTGTCGATGCAAGAAATAAGTATAACCACCCCGGAAATAGCAAAAGAAGGGACATTAATCACAAAATCTGTAAGAGAATATCAATAGTGCGAAGTCACTTTACTAGGAACAAAAATGGAAAGAGGAATCTAGAGACTCAGATCACAGGAAAGAAGGGAAGAAAGCTCAGTAAGAAGAAAGCCAAGTTAGACAAACTATAGGAAGTTCCAAAGAAGACTTCGCAGGATGCTAGCTTGAAGAAACTGAACCTTGCCAGAATAACAGAACCACACAAAATGGTACTTTACCACGGTGAAGCTACATGACCGTTGGAGGTGCCCCGACTGTTAGAATAATGCTCCAGAATGGTTAGAAACAAAGTTCTTGCTGGAAAGACTGTTGTTGGACCATTGAGACCGCGCCATAACAAATGGATTCATATTGATTGAGGCTTTCCTACCCATTGGAGGAATCCGTTACGACACTTGCCCATTTAACCCGTCGGACGCTGTGCCGAGACCACTTTTTTCCAACCATGATTATCCAAGATAACAAAGAATCCATTGTATATTGCGTTGTGCTTTCTAGACCTCACCATCTGTGTGATTACCTCATCTGTCTTTTTACCTACCTGATCTATTTTGTTACAAGTGTGAATGTCGGGTGAACATAGAGCATTAGAAAAGTCAGTGGAGGAGATTCTCGTAGATCTCATGGCTGAGAAAGTCATGTCCGTAGGATTACATGTGTCGTCGAATGGGGGATTGCAAGCATCCCCTTCGACTGCACGTTGTTCTAGCCGAACCGCGACTGAGAAGTGAAGTGAACACCGTGATGATCTGGCTAACGTGAAGCCGATCCTGTCAGTCTTTCCAGACTACATCCCGAATTTGGTTGGCACGGTTGACTGTGACAACATCCCATGGTATTTCGAGTACACGTTGATCACTGCGTATATCCTGAAGGGTATACACGTAGTTGGAACCCAGTTAGGACATATACCAGTGCTGAAGAACAATGAATTCAACCTCGAAGACAGGAAGAACTACGCGATGCTCGTGTCACATCAGTATTTGATGAAGAGGACTGGGAAGAAGGAACGCATAGTCTCCCAGCCATGGATAAAGGATCTCACGCAATCCATGATCCTGAACGTGATGAATATCCCTCACTTTCGCCAACACCAGGAGGTTAACGCTTGTGTTAAAATCCTCCTGTCATGCTATCATGGAGGCTATCTATGGATTGATAGGCACATCACTGTGGATATGACATTGATCCACCTCATCACAGGACTGTGCATGCAGGGACCGGACCCTCAACAATTTTACCCAGGGAAGGCAGCAGATCGCTCCCTGGAACAACGTATAAAGGAAGATTATGACGATGTACAAAAGGGAAAGTGAGGCTATAAGGTAGCCTCCATCCATGATGGTGTAGTGCGCCTAGCTCTTCAGATTATAATTGGAAATCTCATCAGAAAGAATCGTCCGACACAGGTCACTAGATTTGTAGTAGACCTCGCAGGGAAGTGCGTCAAAGGAATGCAAATGAACTGGGTGAGTTACCTCATCAATGAGCTGGAGAAGGAATACCACGAAGCGTAGGACTAGGGATATGAGTTTCAATTTAGCTGGCTACTAGTATTGATCGCATTTGTCGCTTGGAAAATGCCGGAAGAAGCAACTTCCCAGAAGTTGAGCCATCAAAGCCGTTGACCACAAGGTTCTCCACCTTGTGGTACACAAATGATATTGCAAAGCAGTGGCAATCGAACACGGTGTTCTTTGCTTACTACCTACAACTGAAGCTTTCCATTGAAGCATTCCCATGAATGACACCCAACACTTTGCATCAGTACAGGCTGCTAGCGAAGTTTCGTGCAGATTGACACTTTATCTACATCATTGCGCACAGGGATGAAAGTAAGGAGGAGATGCAGTCCTAATATAAGTTGACCGATGAAGACATGGAAGAAATCACCAAAGAATGGCCAACAGAGTTCCTTGTGCCGATGAAAGATGCGCCTTCTTCATTGGAAAGTGCAGAATTGGGGGATGAGCCTGCCCAATTACGAAGATTAGTAGATGCAACAGAGGCTCGACTTCAGCGAGCCCACGAAGAGAAGTAGCAAGCTACAAAATCCCTGAAGCAAGAAAAGGAGGAGGTCTTAGAGAAACTTCGAGTTGCACATAAGTAGAAAGATGAAATTCAGGCTATGTTCAAGGAGGACAAAGCGAGGATGCAGAAAGAAAAAGACCAGCTGCTCGCAGAGCATACTGTGGTTAAAGAAGTAGTGACTAAAGCACTTCGCTCTATGTCGGGCTTGGCACAGGAGTAAGAAGAGTCAACCAAAATACAAGTGGGGAAGCTCTTTGAAGCCATTTAGCAGCTTCAAGCACGAGTAATGGAGCTAGAAATCCAAGCAGTGCCGAGCACTCCGCAAGAAGTACACGATCAGAGGGAGGAAATTTCCAAGAGAACAGTTGGAAGGATCAGGGAAATCGCCTTAGAGTGTAAGCAATTGAGTGATCGAAGTGCGTAGACCTATGAGTGCCTTGCAGAAGATCCAGAGCTGAAGAAACTAGAAGCACAGCTCCAGGAGGCGAAGCAACATGCATCCACCATGAAAGCACAGATGAAGCTGCTTACTGTAGTTGAGAAAATGAAGTGATCGTAGGAGCAACACACAGTCCAACAACAGGTTACTGCCATCCAGAGAAAAGTCATGGAGGTGACACAGAGACTCCAGTCGGTGCAGGAATTTTTTTTTTGAAGAGATAGAAGGACAAGGCTCACAACTAGACCAAGTAGTTGTGACAATGGAACAGAGCAAGTAATTCAGGAGTTCACCGAGCAGGAGGCTCTAGCAAAGAAGCAAGTTGACGTAGCTCGAGGCCTTTGAAGCAGCACTGCCTAGATCTGAGTGACTCGGGACGAGTCATAGCTGAGTGTTGGGGGCCCGTTGGCCCTTGACCAAGTTTTGAGGAAACATTAGTCGTGTTTGACCACTTTTGGGACTTCGACAGGATGGTCGAAGATGGAATGCCCAGGAGGAGCTGAGATTGCAGGATCTCGCTTGTTTTGCGGGCTTATGGACCAGGCCAAGGGTTATTAGGGTTTATGTAATAGGTATGGGATGTCAGTCCATGGGTTTACCCATGTTTAGGCCTTTTTGTAAATGTATAAATAGGTAGCTAAGCGATGTAAGAAGTACTAGAATCAACTTAGTGCATAACTACTAGTGGCTATGTGCATAGTAGGTTAATATTGGCTCAATGCAAGAAGTTGTAAGTGATTTGTGCAGATAGTCTGTGTAAGGATTTCTGCTAATAAGGAGTTGGCTCTGTGCCTTGACCTAATCCTGGGAAGGAGGATCTGGCGGGATGCACGTAGATCTCTTATCCTCTGCAGAGTTGGGCTCTGTGGATTTGTGCATAGGAGCATATGGATGTAAAATATTGAACAAGACTAATAAAGAAGAAGAAGAAGAAGTTGGTGGACTTAGCCCCACACTGGGGTGAACCACGTATATCCTATGTTGATTTGTTTTGTGTGATGTTGTTGATGTTGTTTATGCTGTTTATCTATTAGGGTATTGATATTTATATATGTTAGATAGATGTATGGATGCTTAGTGCTATATTTATGGTAAATAAATGCTAGATCTGATTTAATGCTATGTGCTAAGTGATGGAAAGTACTTGATCTGATTGTTACTGCGCTGTTATTTACTTAGGGTTTGATCTGCGATGTGAATGAGAATCATAATTTAATGCATATTGTTGGCTAAGTGCTCTGTTAAGTGTTGTAATCATAGATCTGTGTCCCAGCTTGGTTGTATACACTTGAGTCCTGCAACCCCTCCTGCCTCTACCTCAGGTGTGACTTCATCTGCTTCACAGGTGTTGCCGAAAGGGCCGATAGTTAGGGTTTTGTTGGTGCGTTGTTGAAGCGTTGAACCTTGGGTCTGCCCTTGTGCCAACAAGCCTCCTTCCAGTTGCAGTTGGAAAGCAAAGGAAGTTGGTGCTTCCAATTAATGTAATTCTTCAAGACATATAAGAAAAAGCATTCCGTGGTTTTCTCCTGCTTTGGGTTTCCACGTAAAAACACTGGTGTACTGTGTATGTGTATGATTGCTCATTTGATCATTGTTTATTTACTCTGCAATTATTGGATGATAATTATACATTGATATAACAATTGAATTATATGGTTAAACATGATATTATTGCTCTATTACTGATTCACCCCCCCTCTTAGTAATCCAACAAAATCATCGAGGTAAGGCTCCACAATCTGTTTGATATCGTGGAAGGAATATGACATGGCCCACTGGAAAGTAGCACCAACATTTTTAAGGCCAAAGGGTAGCTTCCGATAAGCGAATGTCCCCCAAGGGCAGATGAAGGCTGTCTTATGCTGATCAACTAGAAGAATATCAATCTGGTTATACCTTGAGAATCCATCCATGAAAGAAAATATAACGCTGCCAGAACAATTATCAATGATTTGGTCGATAAAGGGTGTGGGGTAATTGTCTTTTGGACAAGCCTGGTTGAGATCCCTATAATCAACACATACACAAATGGTTCCTTGTTTTTTAGCAACTAGAACGATGTTAGAAACACATTCTGTCAAGGGGACATGATAGATAAAGCGAGATGGTTGGGCTTGAGATATGATCAATTCTATGACAGTTATTATACACTTTTACCGAATGTTTATATGTGTTTTTCATCTTTTGAAGGATCGTTTTGAAGAATTTCATGATAAAACGGTATGATCGACACTCGGTACGTATAATTCATGTTTAATGATTGTATTGGATATAATTCATCATGTTCTATGATTTCCAAGAGCTAATTCACGTTTTTCTGGTGTTACAGGGCAAAAACGCTCTACATTTATAGCTACGACACTTGATCCGACACTCCTTCTAGCTCTCGTTCTGGCACTCGATCCGGAACTCCATCCAACACCTCTTCCTGCACAAAAACGTAGGGTGACTTGGCGGTTATGGCATTGGCGACCAGTGATGGGAAAATCAGAAACGTGGGTTTTGTTCGTGCTTATCCCCTCCAGCTACTGAGCTCCCGACAACTCAGATTCAATTGTCCAAGAGGGCAATTATTGGTTCACTATGTTTCGGCAGTTAGGGCACCATTACTGAAATTTGCCAATTTTAGAAGTGGTTCGAACCTCCTGTGGTCGAACACTCGGTCTGTAAACATTATAAACACCATCGTGGTGGTCAGATAATTGTTAAGCAGTAGAATAAGTCGTGTTTTAGAGCCAAAAATGATTTTGGCTCTGTTTTTACATTTTCAATTGCCAGAATTGTGTAATACTGTGTTTTTCAAGTTTTAATGGTGAATATGTTTTGCTGAGCTCGTGGTGTGCATATGAGAAGTGACCACGACTTGCTGGGGGCCCCACCGGCAGTTTGGTAACTCTTATTTAGTTTATTTATGCATTTTATAGCTTAGATGTCTTTTTCTCATTTCTGTACATGAATTTTTATTTTATTTCTTTATCATAATAATTTGTTGTTATAGCTTGAGTGTGTAAGTTCTCTTTTGCAGGTTAGTATGAAGGTTTTTTTAATATGCATTGATTTTATAATTAGGAACGAGTTTGCAAACTCATACACTAACTCTATATGCAATTAAATGCCAGATTGAATTTTATTTATGATTTTAAAATCGAATTTAAAATAGAAGTTAAAACAGAGTAGAACATGTATTTTTTATTTCATGCTTTCTTTAACCAAGGCTTCGGTGGATGGATAGGGTTAGTTTCAAGTTTTTGTTTGTAGATTTCCTACTTAATTGTTATTTAGATTTTGCTTGAGTAGTTGTTCATTAGTTTACTTACCATATGCTAGAACAAATGTTTTAATTTATGTTTTTAAGCATTTTCCTTCTTGCAATTTGAATTGTTAAAATAGATATAACATAGTCTTATTTTATGCAATTTCTTTCCTAGAACTAGATTGCAATTCCAGTTTTTAGTTAATGATTGAATTTAGTTATTAGTTTTCTTATATTAGTATAGAATGCATGTGAATTTCATAGATTAGAACATAGTCTCCTTGCTTTCATAGTTTAGAAGATAGTCTTATTGATGCTGTAGGATAGATAGACTTTGCTTTGATAGATTAGATAGTAGTTTGCTTAACATAGAATAAGAATTAGTTGTTAGTTCTTCTTGATTTCAATAGAATATATTTCCTTTCATGCATTGCATTGAGCATTTAGATTTCCTTTCATGCATTAGAAATAGTTTTGCATTAGGCATTTAGTTCACTTGCCTCTTAGGCTAGATAGTTGTTCAATGAGAAGTTTTACTTGCAGTAGTTAGTTGCCTTTGCTTACTTGTCTTTTTCTTTAGTAGGTTATTTAGGTGCCTTTGCTTACTTGTCTTTTGCTTTAGTAGGTTAGTTAGGTGCCTTTGCTTACTTGTCTTTTTCTTTAGTAGGTTAGTTAGGTGTCTTTGCTTACTTGTATATTTGCTTTAATAGGTTAGATAGGTGCTTTTGCTTAGTTTCTTATTTATTTTCTTTCACAGGGTAGTTTCTCATTGAATGTAGGTTGGCAAGTTAAAGAAGTTTGCTTTTGTCATTTTCTTATTATGCTTAGTAGTTTTGCTTATCGTTAAACTAGTTTTCTTTACATAGAGTTTTCATCTGCTTTCCTATGAACTATCCATCGACCCTTGGCCCAAAAGTACTTAGGTTACCTAGTTTCATTTTGCTTAGTAGGGTTTGCTCATTAGATAGTTTTGCTTGAGTAGATTAGCCTTAGATAGTTGCCTTCCTTAGTTAGACTATATTCCTACTAGCCCTTCTACCTTTGACATATATTTTGCTACAACTCTAAGTTTACTTACCCTGGGTTGACAATTTAATTGAGGGTTTTTAGTGTGTTTTTAGTGCATATAGAACACCCATAAGAGATTTCAACAGTTTTTCAACTTCTGCCTTTATGGCCACGGTTTTCTTAGGAAGAACCGGGCGAAGTTTTTTTCATACAGTTTGAACACCTGGGTAAGTTTTTATCTTATGCACAACGATCAATGGATCGATCCCTAACATTTCCTTGTAGCTCCAAGCGAAGACATCACATAATTCTTTAAATAAAGCGGTGTAAGATTCCACTTCCTCGGGTGAACAATTAACACCGAGATGAACATTTCCATGATACCTTCTTTGATTGAAATATCGATAGTGATGGTAGAAGAGATGTTTCCTAAATTCCCCTCAGAAGTAGTATCTTGAGTAAGTATAGGAGATTTGGAGAATTGACAACATCAGGGGGGAAGATAAAGTGTATATCCTGAATTTCATCTAGATTAGGGAGAAAAGATGATTGATGATGGTTGTCATCCCAAGGCACCTCGTCGATACTAAGCATTTCCATAACGGATCAGTCCGATGGAAAAATCCGTAGGATGTAGTCAAAAGCAGAGGATAAGGAATCCAACCAAGATGGTAACAAATAAGTGTTGGATGCCAATAGATGTTGGTCATCCAAAGAGGGAGAGGTAGACTGGATAACATCGTATGAAGCCTCAACAAAACTAAGTGGCATAGCATCACCTAGTGCATAAAATTCCAAAGGACTAGGAACAACCCAAGGATTAGATGAATCGAAAGATTGATATGCCATAGTCGAGATCATATTGATCGTGGCAATGTGTTGTGTGGTGGGAGGAAGTGGTGCAAGGAAAGTACCCATAAGGGAAGAATATTTTAAAAGACCTACACCAACACTTTCATAAGTGATCTTACTATCTCCCAAGAAAGGAATATTGTTGGTGGCGGGAGTGCGAGCGTCAGGGGTGCAATAATCTAACTGGTTGATAGTGACAATTTTACCTTGATAGGGGAATTGTACACATCGAAACACCGATGAAGCGATGACAATCATGTCATAAACAACTTCTTCCTAACAACAAGTTGTAATCAAGGGAAGCATCAAATACCTCTACATCGAAAGAGACAATCTTGCCTCCCAACTGAACAACTAAGGACTGCAAGAATCCATGAGGATGAAAACCTCGCCCATCGAATGCTCATAACATTATAGGGGATTAGTTAAGCACAAGTTATTTTAATCCTTTCCAACAGGATAACGACATGACATAAGTTGAAGCTCCCTCATCCAGTATGGTGCAGTGAATGTGTTGGTTATGAACAACTACATCAATTTGAAAAGCAAGCTGGTGAGAAAGTCGTGACTTGAAGTTATCAAGGTTGAAGTGACAATGTTGTAGAACTTCAAGAGCAGACATAGCACACGGTGCTTGAGCCAAATATTTAACAATGTTGTAGTTTTGGGCGACACATGAACTAGGATTAAAAGTTGATTTGTGAATAGTGCTCTTGGGAGGGAGTAAGATAGAGTCGAAAGTAGGTTTCTCAATCTGAAGTGACCCAGATGGAGGACCAACGGTGGTGGGAGATGGATCCGGTGGGGTACCATTAATGACCTTCTCTTTATCAGTTTTAACTAGTGTGTCATACGTTGTGGTGTGAGTGGTTAAATTGATCCCATTGAACATATAATTATGAGCACTCGATGAGGCTTCCTCACTAGGAGGATGACTAGGATTGCCCCCTGCTGGAGGAGTAGGGGCTTGATAAACCATTGATTGTTGCTGAGGAAAAGGCTGTGTTAACACAATGGCTTGGGAATTCCCTTTGAAAAGTTTTTCAACTTCGTCACGATAAGGAAAGTCTCGAGTGTAGTGATCATCACCACAAATGAGACACGGTAATTTCAGTTTTCACTATGGTTGCTTTTCAGGATCAGGTGGTGGAGTTTGTGTTTTTGGATTATCATTATTTTTATTATTCTTTTTGGGTTTATTTTCTGTTTTCTTTTTTCCCCCATATTGTTGTGAAGAGGCAGATTGGACTGCATTCACCTCAGATATTTGAGTCAGGGGGGAGGTAGAGGAGAGTGAATTCGAACTGGTGACGGGTGCATAAACAAAGTGATTATCCATTTCGGTCGGCTGTGATGAAGATTGGGTTTTGATGGTATCGATGACTACATCCACATGTGCCTTGGAAGACGGTTTGGATGGATCGGTAGAAGTACGGGGAGAGTTTGGTATCAACTCATACAACGTACCAAATTGAGAGTAAACCAAATCTAAATACCGAGCTCAAGCAATGGATTCTTCCTCAGTGACTACACCACCCATGGCGACATCATGAGAAATTGGGAGTAAAAGAGATTTAGTAGACCATTCAGCCAATAACTGGTCAGGAATGGCCACTTTAATCAACCTTTGCCGTCGTCTCCACTCATGAATGTGATCAGAGAAATGTACGAAGTTCGTTTGACAAAGTGGTGTTAAGATTTTAGTACCCATCTCGTAATGGATGGGTAATTGAAAATGCATGAGAAAATCCATAGCTAGGGAGTTGAAGTCTTGAAAGGTACAACGTTGAAGTTTAATGTACTATTTGGCTGCAGAGCTCGTGAGTGTGCGTTGGAAAAGACGCAAATGTATAGAATCACCCATCAATGAGTTTGATGAACACCATAGATGGAATGTCATAACATGGTTGTTATGGTCTTCCCCAGTTTTATCATCAAATTTGGGGATGTCAGAAGGTATTTTATCAGGAATTATCGGCCAGAAAGGAAAATGTAATATGGGATCATTTGTCAACCAAGAAAAATCTGGTAGATCCAGCGTGGTGAGGAATGGTAACTGTCGGTTAACCTGAGGGTGATACTAATGTGGCATAGGGACACCAATGGGGCCATAAACTGGTTGAGGTGGATAATTGTATCCAGTAGTCCCTCCCATATATGGTTTTTTTTGACTGGTATAGGAAGGATTCAATTGTTGTTGAGGAACGTTCATGAGCAGAGGGAAACCTGGTTGATTCTAAGGAGTATAAGTCGGTTGATTAGTTGTGGGGGAAAATTAGTCTTCCCTTGAGGAGGCTCAACATTTTTTCCCTGTGGAGGGTAAACATTTGACCCTTGGGGAGGATAAGTTTTTTGTCCTTGAGGACCCCAGGTGAGATTTAGGACACCTGGATAAGGTTGTCCAAAATATAATCTGGAAGGAATAAGATTTGGTAATCCTCCTTGTGGGTTATGGTATGATTTCCCCCCTTGGTAAGGTTGATTAAACGTACCTCCTTAAGGTACTCCCCAGGGTTGTGAAGGGTTTTCAACAAGAGGGGGTTTCCCCCCTGCCATAGGTTGTGTGACAACTGTGGTTTGACCAATAAAATGGGGTTGTCCCCTGGTAGGTATGTGCAAGGGTGGTTGTCCCCCAGAAGAGACATTCCCACTAGATGATGGTTGCCCCCCAGTCGAAATTTGTCCCGCAGTGGATTGTGTGTGTATGGCATGGGTTTGCATTCTCTGATGTAAAGGTGTTCCAACAAGATTCCATGGAACATAAGGAGCTGTAGTGTGAAAATGTATAGTAGTGGGAGTAACGGTTGAATTACCTTGTGCATGATTAGGTGTTATGACTCCAACATTAAGTTGGATTTTTTGCTGACATAGCAGCAGGATATACTACTTATTTGATGGGACGATCAATAGTCTAACCAGACTATTCTTCCTCAACATCAGCAGAGGCAAGAGGGTCATGAGGATCAAGAGGTGGTCAATTAAAGTTAAAATTTTCATAAAGATCACGTCCCTATGGAGTCATCCATATGGAACACACATGTGTCTGTTGTGTATTTACCATGCCAATAGACTGGACAAGAGTTATGTACTCATCATAATCATGTTGTGTGTCTTCCATCTGTGTTTCGATAGATGGACTCAACAACAAACATTGAACTTCCTCTTCTATTACGTTACCGAACGAGTCCAATCGAACAAGAAGTGGTTGGAGAGGAGGTTCTGACACAGGCATAGTATGAGGAATGGAATCCTCAACTGTAACCAAGGCTCTTTCAGAATATTCTAACAAAGGAGTAGCAATGATCCCAATGTTTGAGCGATTTTCTACCTCTTCACGATAAATCTCTTCAGGTGAATTAGGAGGTAAGGGTTCGTAGCCTTCCGGAGGCAACCCTTGCATCCTACATGACCTACAAATACCTATATAATATACAATCTCAATCTTGAAAAATTATTAAATAAACCAACAACACACGCTAAAAAATCTAGAAGAACCAACAAGCAAACAAAATCTTCTCTAAATGACCATACTAGTTGGTGATGAAATCCAACATCACGTGATCAAATTGATATGGGGCTAGGATATGAGTGGGTGGAACTGTTACATTGGCGACCTCCTTAATGGACTTACGCCTTGGTGCAAGCTTCCACACAATAATCGTGGATTTACCCTCCAAGGAGCTAGAGTGAGTTTGACCAACGTTTGTTCCAGGTACAACGAAGAGTTCCCTTCACCGTCCCCTTGTGTGAGGACCCTAAATATTATGGCTACTAAGGACACCAAATCAAAGTCAACCTCTGGGCGGGTACAGTTGATAGTCCAGTCCGAACGTATGGGTAGGATAACAAGTCCGAAATCCTTCAAGAGAACTAAGGACAAGTGGACTGGTAGAACTCCAGAGGACCCCGAACAGATTTGAAATTCACGAAGCACCGAGACCAAATGAAGATAGTTGGATCTCAAGAAGAACCCCCAATATACAATCTTACTACTATGATTGGTTAAACCTCAGAGGGATAATCTCCGTGGCTCTCCCGAACGCAACCTCGTGCATAACCCCTGTGTGAGAGGGGGATCCCAACCATGCTTATATGAAAATTGGATTTACTCTCCCTATCACAAGATGCTAAGTTTGTTTTGAAGGCTTTGGAGAGTTATACTAACAGGCTAATCTAAAGCACTAATACTAGTCTAATGTTGGTGGAAGAATCTAAAAAGAAAAAGTTTCTACATCGATTTTATTTAGTGTTGATTTTAGTGGTTGTTCATTACTCAGAGGTGAATGAGAATGAAACTAGTGATGTTACGACTTGAATCCCAAAGAAGCAAGAGAAAATGATAAGTAAACTTTTCTTTCGATGAACTTCTATTTACAGGAAGGAGAAGAGTTTTCTTTCTTTCACTATCAAACACAAAAATGCAGAGATTTCATGCAATTGTTTCAACAAGAATCCAATTCAATGATAAATTATTCATAAATTGTTTCTAATATCCAAAAACCAATCATGAAAAAGTATCTTTTCGTTTGAATATGAATATGGATTGATTTAACTTAATGCTTATTATGCCAAAAATATTTCACTATTGAGGTTTTTAGATAATTGGAAGCAAGCATCATACAAACAAAAAGAACACTCTCACAACAATCAAATAAGAAGCAAAAACAAATCTAAACTTTTCAAAAAGAAAGCCAAAATAACAAAACTCACTTAAGAAATTTGCTTGGAAAGATACCAAGATCAAAGACCAATTAGAAAAATACAAAGATCTCTGAGTTTCCTTGTAATAACTTTCAAATGATCAGATGAATGAGAAAGTATAAAAAAATGAACCCAAAACTCGAAGAGGAAGAGTGGTTTCATAACAAGGAAGTACTTTAAAATAAAAATCCAAAGAAAGATAAAAAAATCTTAACAAGAAACAAGTTGCAGGTTTTATAGAAGACACAAGCTGACAAAACAAGTCCTGAGCTAAAAGAAGAACCCCAAAATTACACCCAGCACAAGTATTCAAAATTTTTTCAAAAAGGAGAAAAATCGGCACTCTGGTTGTATCAACACCAGAGTGCTACAATGCTCCCTAAAGAATTGCAGGGGAGCGCTGATAATAAAATCACTGCTCTGGCTGTAAAGGAAGAAGGGCACGAGTTTTTGAGAAAGAAAAAGAACTAACCCAGAAAATAAAAACTCAGGAAGGCTTGATCACCAGTCTGTGTGAGATGACTTCAGGACTGACAACAGATGTATAAAAGATAAAAATACAACGAGAAGGATTTGAAGACGAGAAAAAGCTAAAACAAAACCAAGGAAAGAAACCAAAACTAAAAGCTTCAATTCCCCAGTATGGTCACCAATTTTTGTTATAGGAAAATTCCCCCGCGGATAGGTGCAGGACCTCTTGGATCCTAGACCCCTATGACCAAGACAAAAAAATGCTAACATTGGACACTGACATTCCTTTGAATGTAGCTAAACTAATCAAAGGAAAAAGAGGAATAAAATATGATGTACCTTTTTCTAAAGCTTGTCCTTGCTCGATCCAGGCTGAACTTGATCTTTAGTCCCTTTAATGAGATCTGTAATTTAATAGATAACAAAGACAATGCATGCTTCCTATTCTATCAAGACTAGTTTAAACTAGATTTATCAAGAAGAGACAATCCCATGCAATCATACACAAACTTGAAGGAAACAGACTAAGCATATATTATTGAGAACATAACAAGGTACTTACAATCTGTATATGCAGATGCATCAGCCTCACCAAGTCCTCATTGTCCAACCCCTTGCTCGAATGATCCACGATCAAAATGACAATACTTTTCACTAATATTCCCCTCCTTTTAACCATGAGAATGCCTCCTTTTATAGGCATTGGGAGGCTTAACCACCTTATTTATATTTGGAATAAGTTGAGGATATGACTCCATTAGTTGTGGTATCTCCCTTAGATACAACCTAAAGCTTGGATTCAAGCCAAACCAACTTGGATAATTTCTAGCTGTCCTTAGAGATAAGGGGGATTTCTTCCTAAGATTCTCTTAACCAATTGATGCTCCCTCAAAGCTGGCAAAAGAGCGCTATAACATTCCCTGCTAAGTGGACAAGGAGCACTAGCACTCCCTGCATGTGAGCATGGGAGCGCTAACCTCCAAAAATTTGTTTAAGCTGATAATTTCCCAAGGAAAAATATTGTTTAAGCTTTCCAAATGACGTGCTTTCCTTTTCTAACATGTCTTAGAGGGTGTATCAAGTGTTCTTGTGGTGTCGTCTGCAATACGACACATGCAGGACAAAAATATGATATTTGCGACACTTGCGACAAAAAGTGCGACACTTACGATAATGATAATTGGACATTATCGAAGTGATGAATTTTGACATGTAACAGGTATCTCATCACATGTTTTTCTGCAATCAAATGAACACGTCTTGGATCAACCATATATTGACTGAATGTGTTCACTGCAAAATATATATCTAGTCTTGTGTTCGTTAAGTACATCAACGAACCAATCATATGTCTATACATGGTGGCATCCACTATCTCTGAATATGTATCACTCAATAACTTTGTATTTTCCACCATTAGTGTAGGCATGGATTTACAATCCATCATTACAAATCTCTTTAGAATCTCTACAATATATTTTCCCTGGTTAAGGAAAATCTCACTCGGTCTCTGGCATACCACTAGACCCAAGAAATACTGCATCATACCCAAGTCTTCCATCTCAAACTCTGCAAAAAGCTTGCTCTTACACTCAACGATGAGCTTCTTGTTCCCTGTTAGAAACAAGTCATCCACATATAATAGTAATATCATTGGTCCAACATCCACAACCTTGTAGTAAGTGTTGGAATCTGCTTTACTCTTGGTAAATCCCAAGCTCATTAGAAAACTGTCTAATCTGGCATATCATGGTCTGGGTGCCTGCTTAGGCCCGTACAAATCTTTCTTCAATTTGCAAAAATGAGACTCCTTCTCATGTATCTTGTGGATGCTCTATGTATACTTCTTTTGAATACTAGAGCAACTGTCTCATCATAATATTCTCCCTCTTACTGAGAGAATCCTTTGGCCAAAAATCAGGCTTTGTACATCTCTATGCTGCCATCAACAATATGTTTGATCTTGTAGATCAATTTGGAAGTCACCATTGAATTCCCTTCCAATCTCAAGGAAAAAATCCATATCCCAGTCCTTCTGACTAGCTTCCTCCTCCGTCACTAAAGAAGGGAAATGTTCCTAGGAGGTCGCATATCTCCTTGAATCCTCTAAAGCTTCGATCTAGCCTCCTCAAATTATGGCACATGTCTGTCAATCCTGTAGGACGTCTCTCTCTCCCATATGAATCTGAGGAGAAATACTTTCTGAATGAAAGTCTCTAGGCCATAGACTCTTTCTAAGATTAGGCTCACTTTGATTCTCCATTCTCCCTCTGAAGCTTGACTCCCTTTGAGTCTGTATAATCTCTGGAGCCATCTGGTCCCTCCGTATGTGATTTTTTTTTTTGAAGTATCATATGAATGGTCCTTGGGAGGATGCTCCTCCCTATTGTATCATGAGGGATAACTCCCTTTTAACTCTATCTCTTTCTGAGCTGGTACTTGGTGGGGTTGCCTACCTCACCACTGGTGGAGCCATTTTCTCCTCATGATATGGCCCACCAATTATATATATCTTTGCATCCTGCAAAGTGTCACGACACCATGCTGGTCTCTTCTTGGTTACTGTAATGATTTTGAGTAGGCCCTTCCGACTCTACTAACTCTTCTTGATGATACGAAGAATGATCAACTAAACTAGAGGGATCTGTTCAATCATCTTTGGAGCATTTTGATCTTTACAATCAATTTCCATATGGGACACTCTGTATCTCACAAAAGTACCCTTCTTTCTAGAAGGTTTTAACTTCATCCTCTTTTTCTTCAGTACATGGATTTATAAGGTCGTGTATACAACTTCTTATTTGGATAGTATGCTCCATGTCTCAAACTAGAGACTATATAATATGTTGCTTCATGCAACTGTCACTATAGCTCCCCTCAGAGTTATTATCTGTGACCTGCCCAGAATAAGAACAACAAGGGGAAAACAATGGATAAGTATAATGCTCTTATAATAATAAAAACAAGAACGAGAGCAATCATCACAATATCTCCTTCTTAGAGCTATCACTTGTGACCTGCCTAGAACAAGAGCCAAAATAAAAAAATAAAATAATAAGAAATAGGAACAACACTCTTCTAGTGTTGTGACCAATCATTCCTCCATGGTAACCTGCCCAGAACAATAAAACAAGAACAACAATATTTCCATGGTAACCTCCATGGAATTTACAACATAACCTGCCCCAGACAAGAGCAACAAGATCAAAAGTATTTCCAATATAATAGCATTTTCATAAGAGCATATCTACGTTAACAAGAGTAAAAGACAATTTCATGGTAATCAACATATCATTACCAAAGTGACCTTTCTAGAAGCAAAACAAGAAGTATCTCCTAGAGATGTTAGTTCATCTTGCAAACAAGTACAATAAGCATTTATATCAATAATACTCACAAGATACCAAGTATAAATTGTATCTAGCAGTAATAGAACCTTTCAAGGATTGTTGTCACAATTGTAGTGTTTTCTTGTAATGTAGCAATTATCGAACTTGATATATGCAAATTGGAAACTTATCAATTTAATCAATCAAATGTGGAACTTGGAGTCTTATTTTCAAGAATGAGTGTTGTTTCTTTTCTTCTGAGTCTCCTTCACTCAAGATGAAAAGTATTCTCTCCAACCTGTCCCCTTTACTAAGACAATATGACTTCTTGACATAAATCTGAGTTAGGGAAAATAATGCAAGTAAACTCAAAAATCTCAACCTTAATCAACCTAATACTTTGACTAGAGTCAACTTATAACTTTAACTTTGACCAAAGGATAGTATGATAATCATAACTTCAATAGATAAAAATACAACTAGATGTTCATAATATGACAATAATGCCATAACAACTTGAGGCATATCAAAACAATCAAACCTAGAGTGTGTTGTTCCTTTCAATGTGATGGATCTGAGATCCCTTTGGATGTAGAATTATTGCTTGGAAAAAATATCCCTTCCCCTACAAATACCCTTAAGATAATTATACAATTTAAACACATACAAG
Organism: Picea mariana; assembly: GCA_032191745.1. NCBI lineage: Eukaryota > Viridiplantae > Streptophyta > Pinopsida > Pinales > Pinaceae > Picea > Picea mariana. The sequence continues at coordinate 53,101 of JASDQU010241564.1, forward strand.
TATATACCTCCCGTAGTAGTGGAAAACAACGACAAGCAACGACGAATCCTAAAAATTCAAGGTGCTCCAACTTGCAATCTGAAGGTAGTTGGAGATGCGCTATGGTAAGGCGCACTAGGACAACAAAAAATTAGGCCCAAAATTTCACAGAAACTTCACTGGTCCAGAGGAAATAGAACTGGCACTGCAACTGTTGTTGCAACTGACACTACAACTGGCACGAAGCAACTGGCATGAAGCAACTAGCACAAGGAAATTGTAACTGGTACTGCAACTACAACTAGCACTACAGACCTAGGGTTTTATGAGGAAACCCTAATTTTTAATTTAATTATTTTGGAGATCTAATCTAGGGGAAAGGCGTGCCCTACTTAGTCAACCTTCTCGATGGGTTTAGTAAGTGCTCAACGAGTTTGAAAATGGGGGAAACTGAGGATCTTCCTTCCATCGGTTAGATTGTTATGAAGGAAAACAACTATGATACCATCTTAAAATTTTGGTATGCTCGTTTAACCATATACAATGTCACATCATTTTCACCCAACCATAGGCATTCACTATGCCACCCCAATGTACACTAACCTTTTTTTAGATAGAATGATTTAGACATGTACACATTTGAACCAACAGATAAACCCTAACTAGAAACACCATTGTTACAACAACAACATGTTGGCATAGGGGTAGACCTAGGGTTCAACGCTACATCAACGCACCAACAAAACCCTAACTACTAACCCTTTCGGCAACACCTGCGAAGTAGATGAAGTCTCACCTGAGGTATAGGTGTTGAAATAATGTAACTATGAAGAGCATTCTTATTATTATTGTTATTTTATTATTAGGATTAATCCCCATTGTGGATTAATCATGTCAGTAATTGTATAAGGACCAAATCCCCTTTTGCGGATTGGTCATCAGACAATTATAAAGGGTAGAATAAGAAGTCGTCCCCATCAGTTATTATTGAAGAACCATAATTAATTAAAGGTGGGTTTACACACCCAGAGTGAGAGGTCGGCTCTGCCAGTGAAACCCTTTCACACATGCCAGTCTTGTATATATAGGAGGCTAGCGCCTCACTTCTAACACACAACTCACTTGCTCATTATCTTATGAGGCAAGATGCAATTACTATTTAGAGAGAGGAGAAGAAGAGTGGCACATCTCTTGGGGAGGACTATCTGTATTGGTTTGAGTTATCTCTTGAACATTGTATAAGCTATTTATGATAAGGAAGTTTTTGCCGGGTTTTCTTCCCCTAAAGGGTTTCCCAGGATAAATGCTATGTCTCTTGTGAATGTGTATTTCTCAGTGATCTTGTTCTTATGAT
>JASDQU010241565.1:0-16109 GCA_032191745.1 Picea mariana
GACAATAGTAAACAGAAATCAGACCTAGTGATATGTGCAAAGCATAGCCTAGAACTTCATACTGATCTTCACCTAAACTTGGAGAAGAGACCTATATAATGCTATAAGATGGAGAGGTATTTGGAAAGCCCAGATGAGTTAGAAAAATTAAGAAACTTAGCCATTAAAGAGACAGAAGGGAACAAATAAATCTAGAACATCATACCCGGTCAGACTGATAGTTCTTATAATCACCCATTGAAGTTGCACAAATTCAATATAGGGACCATAGAGCAACCTAAAATAGCTATGGTGGGAGATTACTGGGAAGAGCAAACTAGTCAAGAAATATATATTTTGTTGTGGGAATATGAGGATTTGTTCCCAAAGACATTTTCATAGTTAAAAGGGATTAAAGGAGTTATGGTAGAGATGAAAATTGAATTAAAACTAGGATCAAAGCCTGTGAGGAGTTATGATACCGCCTTAACCCCATAGTCAAAGATAAGGTTAAGAGGGAAATAGACAAGATGATGGAAGTTGGACTTATTTTTGCAGTGGAAGAAGCATAATTGGTCAGCCCAATAGTAATCCAGAGCAAGAAAGGTACAAAGGATATTAGGGTCTTTGTAGAATACAGAAGCCTTAACTTTTCCTGTGTGCCTGACCCGTTTCCAACACCTTTTATTGATGAGGTGGTAGAACATGTTGCGGGAAAATAATCTTACTCATTTATAGATGGATTTTTGGGGTATCACCAAGTAAGGATTGTTGAAGAGGACAAAAATAAGATCACATTCATAATATAATGGGGATCATATGAATAAAGTGTGATGCCATTCGGCCTAAATAACTCCCTTGCAGTTTTCTTCAGGATTGTTATAGAAACTTTCCGAGAATTTATTCACAAGTTTATAGAAGTTTGTATGGATGTTTGGACAGTATACATCTTTGTCAAGGAACATGTAGTGCTACTATGTATGATGTTTGATAGATGTAGCTAATTGCAGATATCCTTGAACCTCAGAAAGTGTATTTTTTGTGTGCCACATGGAAATTTGTTGGGCCACATAGTATGCCGAGAGGGAGTACTTGTAGACCCAACCAAATTTGTGGTTATTGTGAACATACCACCACCTAATAGTGTTAATCAATTGCGCTCCACGCTGGGGCACACAGAGTACTACCACAGGTTTATCAGAAAATATGAAAATATCACTGCACCACTAGAAAATCTACTAAAGAAGGAAGAAGTGTTCCAATGGACCCCAGAATGTGATAAATCATTCGATACCCTAGAGGAGAATCTCAACACAACACCTATTTTGATATTTCTAAATTGGGAAAATGAATTTCACATCCACGTAGATTCTTCAGGAATTTCCTTCGGAGATATCTTAGCACAAACAGAAGATGGATCCATGGATCATCTTATCTATTTTGCGAGTAGGAAGTTGCCACAAGCTGAGCGCAACTATAAAACAATAGAAATGGAGGGTTTAGTTATGACTTATGCTTTGCATAAGTTTAGACATTATTTTCTAGGTTCTCATTTTAAGTTCTTTACTGATAATTTTGCATTAAAATATCTAGTTAACAAACCTATGTTGGAAGGGATAATTTGTAGATGGTTGCTACTATTTTAGGAATTTTATTTAGAAGTAATCATTAATACTGGAAGATGTAATGTAGGGCCTGATCACTTGTCTATATTAGAGTCAGGGGAAAGTGGCAGAGAATTCGATGATCATCTCCCAGATGCATACCTATTCCGGGTTGAGGCCATACCAGAATACCTGGAAGACATAGCGGTATTCTTAGGTACAAGAGCCTACCCAGAAACATATCCCACAACCCAAAAATTCCATATGGTGGTTAGAGAAATGAGCTATCAATTGATTGCAGGGAAATTTTGTAAATTGGGACTAGATAGTATCCTTGGGAGATGTGTCTTGGATCATGAAAGACAACATATAGTGTTGGAGTGTCATAGTGGATTTATGGGAGGCCATGTGGGAGGAAAGGCCATTGCATAGAAATTCCTCCAAGATGGACTATGGTGGGCCATGCTCTTCAAGGATGAAAATGAATATGCTAGATTATGCGATGTGTGTCAAAGAGTGGGTAAGCCATCATGACGAGATGACTTACCACTTCAACCAATTTGATCTTTACAAGCATTTGAGAAGTGGTCAGTTGACTTCATTGGTCCGATCAACCCCACATCTAATCATTCAAAGGCTAGGTACATTATTACCGCAACTTACTACCTTACACGTTGGGCTAAGGCAACATCTTTTCAGGATTGTTCGACCGATACTGCTTCTATGTTCATTTTTTAAAATATTATCACTCATTTCGGATGTCCTAGGAGTCTGACCAGTGATTAGGGAGCTCATTTTATCAGTAGTATCATAGTAAATATTACAACAGAGTTCTTGATCCAATATCATAAAGTTCTCCCCTACCACCTGCAAGATAATGGAATAGTAGAGGTGTTTAACATGATTTTGAAGAGAGGGTTAATGAAGGTTTTTTATGAAAACATGGAAGATTGAAATGGCATAGTTCCAATAGTACTATGGGATTACAGGACAACCACAAAGAATATCCATAAGTACACTCCATTTTAGCTAGTTCATGGGAAAGAGTTTGTGGTGCCTGCAGAATTCATTACTCCAAGTTTGCACATTGCACAGATCACACACATGTAAGAGGAAGAATCAGTTGTGCAGAGACTCATGGAGTTACAAGAACTTGAATAGACCAAGTTTTTAGTAGACTTTCATCATTTAGTTGAGAAAGAAAGGTAGAAGGTTTGGCATGACAAACACATTAAGACTAAAGTACTTGCACAAGGAGACAAGGTCCTACTCTATGATAGTTGGTACCATAAGAATCCAGGCAAGTTGCGCATGAATTGGTTGGCACCATTTATAGTTGTGAAGATACGACCTTCTGGAGCAGTCATACTTGTGCAAATCGATGGTATGTTGCAGCCAAGATGGGTGAATGTTGCTCACCTGAAACGCTATATGTCTCAAAACTTAGATAAAGGATTGTTTCTCTAGTTTGAAGTAGCATGTATAATACTTATATTTGAGTTTTCTGCAATTTCTATAAATTTAGTTAATAAAGTTGACATGTGCAGTGTTGCGCCGTGACATGTAGTTCATTTCTTTTTCTGTTTAAGTTTTTTTTGATGCAAAACTGCTTACTCAACAACGTAGGATCAGAAGCATCAAGAACCTATTAATGAAAGTCATTAAATGTGACGGGGGTCCCTTTGTGGTCGAAAGAAGAGTGAATCAGAACGCAATTTGATTCCATGTGCCACATGAACCCAGTCCAGTCACATCCTTTATTACTACTACGGTACCTCGTCTGAATTCGGTTAAGTCATAAAGAAACTATACACATAGATGCCATTGGTATTCACGCTGGGATTCTCATCTGTCAAATGGTAAGGTCTAAAAACGGCCACGTACCTGTCCAACTTGCACAATAAATGCCAGAATCACCCAATAAGATTTACCCCATTAACTAGTCCCGTTAGACAACTCAGATTGAAAGTGCATCTCTAGGGTAAGGATGAATAACAGTTATCACTGAACTTGTCAACTAATCCTGAGTATAAGGCTTTGAGAACTCGTTGTAGGATGCATTGTTTCCCAGAATGAACTTAGCAATTTATGAATTTTGCAGAGTGATTAAGCCTGTGTAATCCCTCGACCCTTGGTCATGATCCCCAATCCTTGTTTCGCCTATAGAATTTGTTGATAATTCAGTCTCACAACGCTGAGAGCTATAGGGAGCCGAAGCTTCGTGTCTAAGGATGTAATTTTAGATGAGCCACGTGACCCCCAAGTTGAGGTCGTGGGTGATCTCAAGGGGAAGGTGGAGCAATTCAAGATCCTTGACCTCGACTTAACAAACCAAGTCTTTTTCCCATATATGAACATAGATGTTTTCTGGAGTATCGCTCTAGACGAGTTGGTAGGGATGTAGTTTTTTCCAAAGCCCAAGTTTATTAATTTTTTCAACTCAACCATCAAGAACCTCAAGGACTTACCAGTGTTTGGCATCACTAGAAAAGTTGCGAGGTGTACTAAGTTCCTGATTAGTAGGGTGCATGAAAAAATTCTATGGTTGGATAGGAGGTATCCAATCCATGCAAAATACATCCACCATTTTATCGGACTATCCCTCAAAGGCGAGGACGTGTCCAAAGGATTCCAGGGTCCTAGCAAACACAACAAGAATAAACGAGATCCCAACCTATATGAGATATTTCACATGCAGAGGGGGGATCACATAGCCAAGATTGACCCCATACTATCTGAGACAGTTAGCACTGGTTGCTACATCATAGCTAGCAAAGTCATGAGGTACTACGGCAAGGGAGAATGCACACCAGACACTTTATCGGTGGAGGAGTTTTGCGCCAATGGTGTTGTCTTCAACTGGTGCAGCTATCTATTGGAGGAACTACTTGTGTCTTGCGAGGAAGCCCAAGAAAAAGATGGTAATTTCACCTATGGATACTTATTTCTTTCATTTTCAATGTCCAAGCGGAGGCCACCCAGTGGAAGACCGTTGGTGCTAGCAGATAAGGAGTGCTTAGCAAAAATGTTTGAGCCTTGGCATTCAAGGGAAGACTTGGATAACACCTCCTTCAACAACATGACGTTCTCCAAGTGGTACAATGAGCTTATTGATGCAACGTAGAGGTTGTGCATCCCACAGGAGCTCCTCAAATGCAATACGAGGAACGTAGCATTCAAAATGAACCAACACCATACATTTGTGTGGACGAGGTATTCCAATAGGGAGGAATTCCACTTGTTCATGCTACCATTCTATTTGGACGAAGAGGCCTTAGACAAAGAGGTGATATCATGGCCTGTAGTCAAATGCAACTCGTGAAATTCGGGGATGAACTATGTTTTTCCGACCGAGCTGTTGAAGAAGAAAGGTCAGGAAGCAGGGATAGGACCAAGTTCTAGCCCAATAGTACAGAAGAAAGAATCTTCACCACAGATGGAATGTAAAGAGGAGGAAGAGATGCAACCACTAGAGGGGAAGAAAAGAACACCATCGATGTTCCCACAACTACCAGAGAATGAGATGTTGATAGGTAAGGATTTAAACAAAATAATTAGTGGTGCATACATCACATAGTCCGTATCCAAGAAAACCAGGACAAGGATCTCACCGAGCAAGGTTCTGAACCCCCAACCCATTTCATCCACCGTCTCCCACACTAGCTTAGCGGTTTGAGAAACCCCTTTCATACATATCCAGGATGACCCTGAGCCCAACATCACTCCATCCAACATCATCACTAAGCACCTTCCATCACCACCACAACCCCAGTCGCCACGTCCAGAAACTGAGAGTCCACCCCAAACCAATGATCCAGAACCCATGCATCTCTATCCCCTAGAAATACCCAAGTAGAGACCAAAAATCCCTGGTCCAAATTGAAAAGTACCTGAGCAAAGGCTACAACTGATTGAACCGAACCCTGAAGCCCAATATCAATAGATCATACCTTTTGTGAAACATAAGGACACTTCATCCTCAATGAAGACACAAACATGAGAAAATCTTCAAGGCCAAAGTCCCCAACACACTTCCTCAATGGCCAAGGTTGAGGGTGCCATGGGTAGCACAACCCCGAAAGTGAAGGCACATAAAGAGGCAAAGATACCATAGGTTCAGAAGGAACCTGAGATGACTTCAGGAAAAATCATAACATCAATGAATGAACAAATGGAGCTAGTTCTCCAAAACCCTTAGCAATGCACAGAGTTGTTGTAACTCTACCTGGCCAGAAAAAAAGTTCTAATGCTCTTTCTATCAGCGTTGAGGTTGAGGCTTGTGCCAGGACCATCCACAGAAGAGGAGGTAGATACTCCCTCAGAGAACTCAACATCCAGTGGACTTCCACTGTAGGTCTGAGTACCCAGGGATGCCACCCGTTCATCTGCTGACCTTGCATAGTGGCCAACAACACACCTAGTCCGAATGATCATAGCCTCAACTGATAAACTACAATAGAGGCTCCAGTAGGTTGAAAGGTCTGCAGAGTTCACAAGGGAGGAAGCGCTCCTTGCTCAAGCATGAATAAAATAGGAATAACACGCCAAAATATAGGTGGTGTATAGACTGGAAAGAGTGCAGGAGAGTCTTGCAAAAGACTAGCTAGAAATACGAACGATCGCACTCGAACTACTAGAATCCAATGATGTAGGAGAGCCAAAGCATCATATATAATTACTCCAAGGAGCATGGTCACAGTTGGCCATTCGTGTAGAGCATATGAAACTGCAATTGCAACTGAATCATCAAGAAGCAGAGCAACAACCTCGAAATTTGTAGGAGTAGATGGAGAAAATAGTTCTATAAGGCAACAATGCCCGAGCAACATTGCACAAACACACAACTGAGCACAAAAAATTATTCAGAGAAGTCATTGATTCGATGGGCATCATTGCTAGGAGAAACCAGACTCTAGAGGATGTGCATGATAGAATCCAATTGTTGAATGATGAATTTGCGACTACTATGGATCCGTTGTACCAACAACAAAAGTTCGATCAAATTTAGCAAGCGAACAATGAGTTGAATGCTCTATTTTAGGTGCAATCCAGAGCCAAGAAAGAGTTGCATGAATTTCGACCTGTCATTCAGATAGTATATATGAAAATGAATCAGGTGGATTCTACAACAAATTCTAAATGGAACTCTCTGGTCACATCCAATACCAAGGGATGTATCACAGATGCGACCCAAGAGTTCATCATCGAGGCCTCACTCCTTGCTAGGAAATGGCAGGATAAAGTTGGGAGCTTTCGGGAATTCAAGAAGTAGGCGTTAGAGTTGGTCCTAGATTTGGGCCCTTCATTTGAAGAGGAAGAGAAAGAGAGAGCACAATCAGAAGAAGACATTAAAGAGGAAAAGGAGGACAATGGAAAGAAACACTTTCTCCTAGAAGCTACGAAAGAGCTAATTAGTTGACTCGAGGGCGAGTCAAGGCTTGTAGTCGGAGCCTGTTGGGCCCTTAGTTTTTTTATTGGAAGTTGCATAAGAAGGACCACAGTCCCAGTTTTGGTTTAGCACGAGTTGCACAAACTACAAAAGAAGATGGATAGTGGAGCGAGGAACAATAATAGAAATAGTTTGCGAAAAAGGACAACACAATTCCAACAAGGAAAAAGTAGTTGAAAATGAACAAGAAAGCATGAAAGACCAAAGACAAAATATTCCAATCATCTTAGATATATGATATTTATTTGATTGTAAAAGGGTTCTGAGGGTTCTGGGATTCTCTCTCTCAAATCTGGGTTCTTGCTCTTAATATGTTGAGTTTTTTTGTTGTTAAGAAAGTATTGTAGATGTAGTTCGTATTTGGGTCTGGGTAGATAGAGATATGTGACATGATTCCAGAGACAGAGGTTTGTAAAATATTAATAACTTGTATCTCTGAGGTTGTATCTGATAAGTTCTAATGATAATATATAAACAAGGATCCAAAATTTTGAAATATGTTGCATCATTCAATGTTTATGCTTGTGTGTTGTATCCTTATAGTAATTATTTATGATTCATAAGTTCCATATGATGTTTCTATGGATAAATTATTTTTGTAACTTAAGTAGGTTCAGTTCCTACATGCATGAGTTTAGATCTGCTATGTATTTATCCTGCCTTGTGCAAGATCATGGTGAGTCTTGAAGGTTCCAGAAACCCGCCTAAGTATTCTCCTTGCCCTTCCCTATCCTTATGTTTTGGTTGAGCTTCGGGTGTGACTTATTCTCTTTGGAGGACATGGAAATGCCATCTCACTAGACTACATGATACCTTTTGTTGGTAACCTAAGAAGGGCCCTGGTCTGATCAATCATGTGCCAACAATAAGCATCCAGTCAATAAATATGAATATGGATAGAAAACCCAATAAACAACTATATAAGTGATCTGGATTTATCAAAGGAATGAAATAAAACCAAATATTTATAATATTAACACAGAGACACAGTGAATAATAGTATAGATACAGTAAAACTTGACTTCTATTAAATAAGAAATATGTTGAAAATTGTAAACTGAAAACTAAAAAACAAGATAGCTAGAATGGTGGCAGCTTATCTTTGAGAAGAGATGTGACAACTATGCTCAGTCGCAAGAATATGAGTACAATGAGGCTTTGAAGGAATTTTTACAATAAACATAAATGCAAAAACCCTAGACATCCAAAAACCTAACCCTGGGATATGAAACGTCAAAAGTCATGTGGGCCTCATTATGGTAAGTTAGTACATCAACTTCTCGAGGTCGTAACCTTTGCATACAATCTTCGTTTAGGGCACATGATATCTAGTTTAAAAGGTATTGACAAGGATATTAATTTAGGGGGATCAATTAAATCCTTTTACTATCATCGAGGTTCCCAATCATGAAAAAACATCGTTTGGGCCATCAAAATAGCCTCGGAAGTTCAGGAACCAAGAAACTACTAAAAATAGTGAGTTTCCAGAAAATTGTTTTGAGCCAGTTGAAAAAGGTGGGTGGCCACCAAGATCCTCCTATATTAATTCTCCCCCATTAGGAAGCAATATTTTCCATTTCATTGAGTTCCCCCATCATATGAGGAAATTTCTACTAAATTTGGCCCCCGGTGAGCCACTTTCCTTGGTGCAGGAGTTGCACTACTTTGACAACCCAATAAAGATGGATTCTATGCTAGTGAGTGCCTTTGACCTATGTGTCCACGATATTATTAGTGGATTCCTATTCCACACATTCATGGTTTATCTCTATTGGTTTAAACTATTATTCTATCTCCCAAGTGTCCAATAATGATGGAAAATAAGGCTGAAGGAGGTCCGCATTGAACACTAGGTGCAAGCCAAGGAAGGAGGGAAGGTCGATCTCAAAATAATTTTCACCCACAACCTTGGTGATGGTGTAGGGTCCATAAGAGAGCGGATGAATATTCCAATGAGGCCCTGTAAGGAGTTCTTTCTGCAAGTGTAACCAAACTTTGTCTCCCACGTGAAGTTGGTGTGGCACCCAATGTTGATCATGACACTGCTTGTACATGGCATTGGACTTTTCTAAAATATCATAAGCGTGTTAGCAGATGTGTTGGATCCACTCAATGAACTAGGTGGATTTTTCAGGTCCAGTTGGAGCATGTGATGATTCTTCCTGGGTGGCCACAATAACATCCATGGGACCGAATGGTTGAAATCCCAACCCCACCTGAAAGGGGCTATGGCCAGTTGAACTATGTAGAGATTTGTTGTAGTTGTGTTGAGCATAGGGAAGACTCTCATCCTAGGTTTGGGGGTTCTTGGAATTGTACATGCGCAGGATGTGCATGATCATCTGGTTGACGAACTTAGTTTGGGGGTGGAAGGAAGTTGACTTGGTGATATTGGTGTTCAACAATGACTAGAGGCTCAACCAGAATGTGTTGAGGAATTGGTTTTCCCGATCAGAGATATTGGTTTGTGGGATCCCAAAGTATATCCACGCTCGTTCAAAGAATATATTCGAAGTGGCCTCCATCATGATGTTCTTCTTATAGGAGACCATAATCTCCATCTTGGAAAAGCGATCAACAACCACAAAAACAAAATCATTTCCCTACTTGGTGGATGAAAGGCCCAATATGTAGTCCATTGAGATGGATTCACATAGCCTGTCAGCAGTAGGCAGGGGAGTGAATAGTCCTTGTTTCTTAGTGGTTGGTTTGAAAATAGTGTAGGTAGTGCAGGACCAAATATACTTGCTGATGTCTTGTCGAAGTCTCGTTCAGTAGAAACGTCATTGCAACACTGCCATTGTCTTTTCCACACCAAAATGTCTTTCCACCCGACTATAGTGGGATTCCCAAATCATCTTCACTCGCTTGCTTGATGGAACACAAAGATGGCCCAGATGGAACAACAACCCATCTTGAAGATAGAAATTTTTGATAGTTGTGTTTGCACCCAACATCTGTTAGGTGTTGGCAAATTCAAGATTTGTCTCATAGAGGTGGGGCCATATGAAGGTCTTGTGGCCACAAGAATCGAGCACTATGGTGACTTCCATGACTAGATTTTGGCTGAGGCAATCAATGACTTGACTGGTACTTCCTATTTTATACTTGATGTTGAGGTGGAACTACTGCAAATATGTGGACCACTTTCGATGTCAGACATTTTACAATTTTCCTTGTGTCTACATGAATTGAAGCGTCTTATGATTAGTGTGGATGATTGTCTCCTTCCCGAGACTGTAATTCCTCCATTAGCGACAGGCTTGTATAATGGAGTACATTTCTTTTTCATAAGTACGGTACTTACAAATGACATCTGATAGTGTCTCACTATGATAGGCCACGGGGTGTCTGTGCTGAGTGATGAATATGCCCACAACATAGTCTGAAGCATGTGTCTCGATCTCAAAGGGTTATTCCAGGTCAGGTAATGAAATCACTAGGGAAGAGCACAAGCATTGCTTTAGATCATCGAATGATTTATATTAGAGAGGTCAGTCATGAAGGCCATGGATGTGGCTGCAACCTTTCTCTCACTCTGACAGAGAATCACGAAGAAGAAAAACTTCCCAGTGTAAGATACGAACTTTCTGCATTTCTTGGTAGATATCAAGGAAATAACACTAGGTGGGACTACGTTGGGAATACTATACAATGTCTTGTTCAAAGTAATAATAACACTACGATGCCTAGACTCATATACAACATGATGTTTCCATAAATAAGGTTGGCCCAAAATAACGTCACAAACTTCAAGGGGAACAACATCACACAATACCACATATTTTAATGGATTGATATCGTATGATAGGAGACACTGTTGGCTAACGTGAATATCACCTCCTTGATGGAGCCATCTGATGGTGTAGGGCTATAGGTGCGACTTTGTTGGAAAGGCTAGCCACTTGAAAACCTCTCCTGAGATGAGGTTCATCTCACTACTACTATCAATGATGAAGTGCAGTGGATTTCCTTTTACCCACATCTGTGAATGAAAGAGGTGTTTTCCTTCCTCTGGCTCATCAGGTTCACTGAGATGGATCTTGGTGTTAGAAACAGTGGCATTGGGTTCCACATCAATGATCCTTCTCCCCTTTTTTGGTCCTAAATCAGATTTGAAACCTGCATCTGATTCAGAGGATTCTACCTCAGCCACAAATGATTGATTTAAGCGGAAATCAACATTGTTATTCCATAGGCTCTTATGGAAGTCACACCATTTCCTTATTTACTTATAGTTTGGAATGGTTGTCCTGAGGTTTCCCATATTTACTCTGTTCTTTTATTTGTGGGTTGGGGCTTCCCTTTCCTTGCTTCAGTTGTGAGAGGTTTTGAGACCCAAATTATCATGTCTTTTGTTTTAGCTTCTACTCGATTTTGACAACATATCTATAGGCTACGCCCAAGGATGAGATGTCCAAAAAATCCATTTTTGTCTGGATGTATCTATGAAAACCACCTTGGTACTTGAACACCAGATGTTTCTAATAATACTTGATACCCAACTTGGTGCACAAGGTATGGAAGACATTAGTGAACTATGGCATTGTTTGGTCTCTGTCCTGCCGCAGTGTGGTCCATATTGTATACAAGTCATCATAACTTCCAACAGGGTAGTATTGTTTCTTAATAGAATCCCTAAAGGAACCCCAAGTGGGTGGAACTTCAAATAATGTGTATCCCTCTATTTCCTTTTGCTCACAAAAATTCTCCCACCAATATTTGACATGGGAGATGACTTTGAGAAGTGCAAATGTAATCTTTTCTGTATCAGAAAAGATGTGGACAGAAAAATACCCTTTTATAAGGTTTAACCGTTTATACATGACATATGCATCTATTTGATCTTCAAATATAGGAATAAAAAAAACTATTTGTACCTTAAAGGGGGTGGCGCCTCCACTTGAGGTGGATGTGTCACTTGTTAGTAGTCATTGAAGGATTTGTGCAAAGTTGTCCATCAACATGTTCCTTTGTCTCTCAAGGGATTCCTCGAGAAACATTTTGAAAGGATATCATGTACCATCATATTTATTTCACCCACCATGGACAGTTTCTTGGGCATGCAAGAGCAGTTTTCCTTAAGAGAAACAAGCTTGATACCCAACTCACTATACCCTGACCATGTCGGGGACATGCATTTAAAAAAATGACAAGGAGCAGACCGCTTTGATACCACTGATCCAGATTTATGGGAGGAACAAAATGAAACCATAGATTTATAATACTAACATAGAGACACCGTGAATAATAAAAGAGATACAATAAAACTTCACTTCTGTTAAATAAGAAATATGTTGAAAACTGTAAACTGCAGACCGGAAACAAGATTGCTAGAATGGTGGCAGCTTATCTCTAAGAAGAGATGTCATGGCTACTCTCATTTGCAAGAAGATGAGTAAAATGAGGCTCTAAAGGAATTTTTACAATAAACATTAATTCAAAAATCATATACATCCAAAAACTTGACCCTAGGAGATGAAGCGCCAAAAGTCATGTGGGCCCCATTGGGGTAAGTTAGTACATCAACTTCTCAGGGTCGTAACTTTTGCATACTATCTCCATTTAGGGAGAACGATAGATTGTTGTAAAGGTATTGATGAGGATATTAATTTAGGGGGCTCAATAAGAGCCTTAGGCTATGATTGAGGTTCCCAATTTTGAAAAATTTCTTTTGGGACCTCAAAATAGTCCCAAAAGTTCAAGAACCAAAAAATTTCTAAAAATAGTAAGTTGCCAGAAAAATGTTTTGAGCCAGTTGAAAAGGGTTGGTGGCCACAGAGATCCTCTTGGATAAAAAATACTATAAATTACAGTTGTGAAAAACATAGTATACCTGGTCCTCCATCATAGAACTTGAAATAGAGTCAATTTCCCAGTAGAGCGTGTTCAGGTTGTTCCATGTCCAATCTTCGCCATTATGTTGTCCAATCTCCATGACAATTCATGTGCTTCCCATTTTTTATAGTCTTGGCATGGTTTCTTTTAGTAGTATACCAGACACATACTAAACAACAAAGCAAAGAGTAGAAAAACATGGGTAGAAAAAACCTTGTTGGAGATGTGTTGTAGATCATGGAGGTGACCAACCTTAAAACCTGCATTTGTCAAATACAATAATAGGTTAAATGAATGAATAATAATTAAGCACCAATGAGATTGTATTTGACAAAGAGAATTAAACATTATATGATTGAACAATAATTAAAGATGTACGATTCTATAGAAATACTAAATGGTAATACCTCATATCTATTGGAGCTCCTCTTGGTTTCGAGAGTAATTTATTCTCTACTAAAACCTTGCACATTCACCACTAATTTAGAGAATTGATGTCCATAAAAATGTTGAGTATGCATGCAACCCTTCAAACCATTTATGGGAATTAATAAATATACACCAACAAAGAATTTGAAAGTGTAATAGGATGGACAAGTGATTTATACTACCTAGGCATGAAATGTTAATTGCCCGTTAAATATGAAATGTTGAGCACACACAATATTCACAATCAATTCTAGGTATACATTCATTTGCAAATCAAAGAGTAAAAATATATGTAAGGGTCTCAATAACTAGTAGGCAATCACTACCTCCTTCAAGTATATTTCTCATTCAATATGATCCAGGTAGAAATTGGTGGCCACCCACCTATTCCACTAGCTCAAAACAGGGGTTTCCAGCTTGACATTTTTTCTACAAAATTTTGAGTCCTAAAATTTTGGGGCCATTTTGAGGCCCTGAGCAACATTTTTTGGACCCACCATATTCACAATATAGGCTTTAGCTAGAGTGTGATGGAAATATTTGTAGTCCTCTAATAGACCTTTCAAACTAGCTATTGTGTGCCCCAAACAAAGATCATATGTAAAAGTTACTCCCTTGGGAAGTTGACGTACCAACTTACCCCATTGAGGCCCACATGAATTTTGGTGTTTCATCTTCTGGGGTTAGGGTTTTGGATTTTATTCATGTTAAAAAGGCCTCTAGAGCCTCATTGTAATCATAATCATCTTCTTGTGAATGAGCATAGCCATCACATCTTTTCTCAGATATAAGCTTCTAACATTCTAGCAAGTCATTCACTCTGTAATTTTACAATTTATGTACATTCTCTCATTAATAAAAATTGTGCATTAATGTATCTATGTGTTTACTACAACATTTATGTGTATCTTGCAATATCTTTGTATATTTCATTGTTATATCTCTGCCTTGTAATGTTCCCCAAAATCCCCATAAAAAAAAATATTATTTTTCTATCAACTACTATAGTTTCTCATTCATGAATCTCCACTCTGTGATTGTTCATCATTGTACTTATAATAATACCCCTACTGAAACTTTATAGTGTATTTATAAAGATTTAATTGTTGGCTATTTCATCCCTATTCAGAACATGGGTGCAACTTTTCTTCTTACTAACCCATTTTTAATGGTTTGGGACTTAAGGCTACTAGAATTATTCCACACACACACACACACACACACACACACACACACACACACACATATATATATAATATGCTTTCTATATGCTACAGTCGCACTTTGAAAGGTATCCTTTAAATTTATCTAGCACGACTACAAAACTAATACAAGTCTACTCGGATATCTATAATGTCCATACAGGATACTTCGTGAAATTATTGGGTTCTGAATCCCATTTTGAGAAGGTCCCATCACATAACCAACTCATTCATTGAGTGCACAACATAATGATTAAGGAAATGGACTAGACCACTCTAGTTCCAAATACGTGAGGTGTTCCTGTTCAGGTGTGGTTGTTGTATAGTGTGTATGGGATTGGAATTAGATGGTTAGGGTTTTACAAATGGAACAAATTTCTCTTTCCTAACCGAAAACGATGTTGGAGTAACTAGGTTTGGATTCGACTCCCCATTCTAGCATATAAGAACCAGATATGAAATGAACAATTCCTAGAATTAAACCCATGCCTTAACTGGCTGTCGTCCTCACTCAATAAATGGCATTAAGGAAAATACAGAGGTAATTGTCATGTATTAAAGGAGTCTCGACTGCTACATTTAATTTTTCCTATAGTACCTTTCCTCGACCACTTTCTCGGCTTGCGTGTCCACTGGATCCTTGCCACCTTTCCCTGGACACATGGTCATAGTACTTCACACCATCCCTCATTATTCTAATATATGTCCTCATGTAACTATCATTTAAAGCTTTCTTGGTTCATGCGACTCAGAGGTAAACCACCACTGCCAGGGTTCCTATTATCACTTTTTGCATAAGGCTCAGGTGATGATGGGATTTTTTATTATTATGAGAGAAAAGGATCACCATCCACTTCGCCCTTATACTTGGTAAGATTATTCAAAAACACTATCAAAATCTGCGTGCTATGGTTGTTTAGGTGACTACTGGATAATTGATTTAATTGAGTTTTGATTACCCTCGTTATTATTTGAGATTCGAAAAAGGGTTATCCAGACTCAAAATAAGTTTTACCAAGCTTCAGACGGTTTATCTAGGGTGTAGTTTTATATGAAGAAAAACCCTAGTTGTTCCCCGAGTTTCTCTGCCTCGACCTCTTTTCTTGTATAAGACAGGAATAATACAGTAGGTAAGACAGTATTTATAATCGGGGTTTTGTCATTCGTTCTCTGGGAAGAAAAGATTCAAATATTTTGTCACCATATCTACTAACATACTTAGGAAAACCCTAGCTTGTGGGTTATCTTCTTGGTTGGTAACTCTGATTTTCATATCTCGCATTGAGCATTTTAATTACGAAACTAGGTTTTCTTCGAAACCCATTACTCTGTGGATGTTGTCACGATTCCCATTGAATTCTGTGTCTGTACTATTTTTGTTTCTAGACCCTTTACGATTCTTGGTATTTACATAATACGTGCATCTATGTAAGGTGGAACCTATATGCAAAATAGGCTTTGATAAGGAATAAATACAGTCGTCTGTGTATCACGTATTACAGTCTGCGATTACACTGAGGCATTCATTTTCTTTCCATCATATCGTTTCTATCTGTAGGTGTATTTTCAAGAAAAGTATAGTTCTATGTTTAATTTGAAAAGAATGTT
>JASDQU010241565.1:49509-62530 GCA_032191745.1 Picea mariana
TGAATAAAAAATATATTTTACATTACAAGTAATCAATGAGTAAAAACTAATCGACAAGTTTTTAATTTCATTTTATTTACCATGTCCTCCAGAGAGACACATGGCTATTGCCCCAAGCTTCTTTGTCATGCCACCATGCCATCAGAACCCTACATGAACCCTACCTTTAGATCTTTTTATGTGGCTTGCTCGTTGAGCAAATCCCCATGCATTGAGCAATATCAAAGTCATTAGTCACTAGCTACAATGAATTACATATTTTGTGAAGATGATAAAAAGAAAGTAAAATGTTTAGGAACTTACAACCCATGCCTTCAATCTCCTGTAACCACCTTGGCCCAGTTTATGTTGGCCGTGCGTTTCTTGTCTTGCCTTTGTTGCCTTCGAAGTGTCTTGGAGTCTACACAATATTTTGAAATATGTTAGATATTCATTGTTTTCCTTGTAAAGTAAACAAAAGACCATCATAGTAAATTGAAAACACCTCTTATCTTCCAGGGCCAGGTGGTTTCTTCCCTTGTGCTTTCATCACTAATTCTCTTGCATCGAGAATAATTTCTTTCCACTCCCTCTCGAGGACAACCAAAGGGCATTCTCACTTGGGGTCTTGTACTAATTTATTCCTATACACCTCTCTAACATGTTTCAAATGCTTGCTAGTCCTTTTTAGGACTTTTGGCTTATTGAACGAGTCACCAAACTCGCCAACCAGTCTAGAGATAAGAAGGCTTTTTAGTTTGGAATCTTGTTGATTCCATCCTAGTCGACTGGTCGACCCAAAAGGTTCTAATGCATAGTCATGCAAACTATTGTAGAACACATTGTTTCCTGTAAAACATTGTCATCATTAGTAATTTAAATCTCACTAATATGTGATTGTTTAAACAATTATATAACATGAATCTCTATAAAGACATATATTAAATACCTGGTAGCTATACTATTTTTAGAGGAACCATGTCCTGGTCGACCAAAAATGATACTGCGATTGTTCCTATGCTTTGGATACGTGTAGCACCAGGGTAACAATAAATGGAAGAGTCATAAGATCCATGATCGTGTGCACCACCTGCACGATCTAGCGTGCATTGTGGGGGCGTAGCATCACCCCTAGAAGGTATAGAATTGGTCTCAGACGACACACTTGGGGTGGAAAATAGCCTGGTGGCTATGTGGCCATGCAGGTTCACTATCTCCCACTGTTGCTACCAAGACCTTCCCCTTCCCCTCTCATCAATCTTAAAAAATTCTACAATGAGAAATATGTGTTAATTGCATATATCAAATTACAAAATTTCAAACCAAAAATTGATATTGTTAGATGACATGACTTACCCCATAATTTGCTATATTAACGTGTAATTCAACTATCCTTTTGAAATCCTCGGCATTTTTTGGCCCAACAACAACCAAATCTCAGAATTCCCTATTGGCCTTTCTTAGAGACAATTCAATTGTCTTCAAGGGGTCTATAGAATCAAATATCTCTTCATCACTTATATATTCATCATTTTCGGTCGATGTGGTGCTAGGAACGAGGCCTTTGCCTCAATCACCACTCTGGCAGAATTTCAAGAAGAATGTTAGTACATGCAAGAAATATTGAAAAAACAATATATGAAATAATGGAATATTGGCAAATATTATCAAATGAAACATTCACACATACAAATTAGCAAATATTTGGAAATGAAACATTGAGAAAAAATTAGCAAATGGAACATTCAGAAATAAAATAAAATTTCATCACAAATGAAACATTCACTCTATTTTGATGGTGATAAACTTGTAAACTCTTGAATTGATTCTTCTATAAGAAATATTGTTGGGTTTTCCTCCAAGGTTGGTTTTCCTAGGATAAATTCTTGTGTTCTTGTGTCTATTGTGCATGGTTAATATTTCTAGAACTTGTTATTTCTGTTGCATTGTAATAGTTGAGATTCTCAGTGTATAGTTATTCTATGATAAATGTGGCATGAAATGAAATTTTGTATTGAAATGATAAAAAAATAACTATCAGATCCGAGATTCAGAGAATTCAACAAGGATGTAGTAAGGTAGTTTCCATTAGAGCAAGTGATAAGTCAGCTCTATCAAATGAACATTTCCAAGCCATCTAGTGCAATATAAGGTCTTGCAATGGAGGTATGTATATACAACATTGATTTATGTTCTTGGAAAGGTGAGGAGGTCGGTAGAAGAATTGGATGTGTTTCATGTGATGTGTGTCCTTCCAAGCTAATAATGTGGAATTTCTACATTGATATCCCCAGCTTGAACTGAATGTTGTGGTCTATAACGTTGTCTTAAATTTCCATGTTCCATGTTCCTTGGATGTGATGGAAAGGATCCTTTTGGGTGTTGAAAAAAATGAGGCAAACAGGGTCAAAAGTTTTTCCAAGATGATTTGAATGGGTCCAAAGGAGGGCTTGAATCCCAAACCATTAGAAAGGATGTGCATAACAAATTCAAGGGTGCAATCCAAATCCAAAGCAATATGGACTAACTTCATGAAGGTCAAATATGGAAAAGTTGGAGTAATTCGAACCTCTTTCTTCGTGGACACAAGGGATAAGTTCCTTTAACCACAATATTTGAAATTATATAAGAGAGAAAGTGACCAGATGCAAGAGGGGGGGATTTCCCAATTTATTGGAATTTAAAGGCCAAGCCTTGGCCATCTTTGTTTGCAATCTTCACAATTGGTGGTTTTAAGGTTTTCTTCTATTGACGCGATTAGGTCTAGGAATGATCAACTCTGGTCCTTCTCACCGAGATTTTCATATTGGAAATCTTTTGAGCTTTGGAAGGTGGTCTATTTGGTGAGCCACATATGAAATGTAGACCATATACGGAGTTTTGTACATATTATTTTATGTCTTGTTTTAATTTTTAGTATTGTGATTCTTGGGGTAAGTGACCTCTCTCAACATTTCATTCATAACTTTTTCTACAAGAAGCATTTCAATTTCTCATTGTCTGCCTTGAAAACTTGCAGCTCAACAATGAGATTCCTCATTGTTTCCAGAACTTCGGTAGGTGAACTTCTGTCACTATTCTGTCTCAGATCTTCAGGAGGTATTTGTTCAGGATTCCCATCAAGTCTAATTTCTACATCATCCTATGATGCCATGATTAATACAAAACATAAAAGAATTTTTTGTTTGTAACAGTAAAGGTTTAATAGTTTTACATAAACAAAAATATTTTCTAAGTAAAAAGAAAGTGGCCCTGTTCAAGGTCCAAGTGCTATAACCTTGCTCTGATACCATATGAAATGTTCCCCAAAATCCCCATACAAAAAAAAAAAAAAAATTATAGACTATTATAGTTTCTCATTCATCAATCTCCACTCTGTGATTGTTCGTCATTCTACTTATAATACTACCCATACTAAAACTTTATAGTGTATTGATAAAGATTTAATTGTTGGCTATTTCATCCCTATTCACAACATGGGTGCAATTTTTCTTCTTACCAACCCATCTTTAATGGTTTAGGACTTAAGGCTACTAGAATTATTTCACATATTTATATATATATATATAATATGCTTGCTATATGCTACAGTCACACTTTGAAAGGTATCCTTTAAATTTATCTAGCACAACTACAAACCTCATACAAGTATGTTCAGATATCTATAATGTACATACAAGATACTTCATGAAATACTTAGGTTTTGAATCCCATTTCGAGAAGGTCCCATCACATAACCAACTCATTCATTGAGTGCACAACATAACGATTAAGGAGCTGGACTAGACCACTCTAGTTTCGTATATGTGAGGTGCTCTTGTTCATGCATGGTTGTTGTATGGTGCACATGGGATTGGAGTTAGATGGTTAGGGTTTTACAAATGGCACACATTTCTCTTTCCTAATCGAAAATGATGTTGGAGTAACTAGGTTTGGATGCGACTCCCCATTCCAGCATATAAGAACCAGATATGAAATGAACAATTTCTAGAATTAAACCCATGCCTTAACTGGTTGTCCTCCTCACTCAATAAATGGCATTAAGGAAAATAAATAGGTAACTGTCATGTATTAAAGGAGTCCTGATTGCTACATTTAATTTTTCCTGTAGTACCTTTCCTCGACCACCTGCTGGACTTGCATGTCCACTGGATCCTTTCCACCTTTCCCTGGCCACATGGTCATGGTACTTCGCACCATCCCTCATTATTTTGATACAGGTCCTTCTATAACTATCATTCAAATATTTCTTGGTTCATGCGAATCATAGGTAAACCACCACTGTCAGGGTTCATATTATCACTTTTTTCATAAGACTTAGGCAATGATGAGATTTTTGTTTGTTGTGAGAGAGAAGGATCTCCATCCACTTCGCCCTTATACCTGGTAAGCTTATTTGAACACACTATCAACATCTGTGTTCTATGGTTATTCAGGTGACTGTTGGATAATTGATTTAATTGAGTTTTGATTACTCTCATTATTATTTGAGATTCGAAAAAGGGTTATCTAGACTCGAAATAAGTTTTACCAAGCCTCAGACGGTTTAGCTAGGGTGTAGTTTTCTATGAAGAAAAACCCTGATTGTTCCCCGAGTTTCTCTGCCTCGGCCACTCTTTTTGTATAAGGAAGGAATAATACCATAGGTAAGACAGTCTTTATAATTGGGGTTTTTTCATTCGTTCTCCAGGATGAAAAAATTCAAATATTTTGTCACCATATCTACTAACATACCTAGGAAAACCTTGGCATGTGGGGTATCTTCTTGGTTGGTAACTCTGAATTTCCTATCCCACATTGAAAATTTTAATTATGGAACTAGGTTTTCTTTGAAACCCATTACTCTGTGGATCTTGTCACGACTCCCATTGAATTCGGTGTCTGTACTATTTTTGTTTATAGGCCCTCTACGGTTCTTGGTATTTACATAATATGTGCATCTATGTAAGGTGGAACCTATATGCAGACTAGGCTTTGATAAGGAAGAAATACAGTCGTCTATGTATCACGTATTATATTCTGTGATTACATTGAGGCATTCGTTTTCTTTCCATCATTTGGTTGGTATTTGTAGGTGTATTTTCAAGAAAAGTATAGTTCTGTGTTTAATTTGAAAAGAATGTTTTCTTTTGCCGAATGATATTTGAAGAGTATTTTTTTTGTGTTAATAACACTTCATGTTGCAATGTGACCTCTCGGGGTCTAGTTATGTAAACCTTTGTATTGTTTTATTGATTTCATTTTCTCGAGTGCAAGAATTTTCTTATCATATCTAATGATGGGGCCCTATTTTATGCGAGGGTACCCATCAGGAGTCTATCGACCCACTTTCCCCTTTCGAGCTACCAGATGGAGCTTCAACAATGCTTGTGAAAGGAAGGGCAATCTTCGTCCTTTAATTTAAGTGAAGACTCGTAACTGGATCTATGGAAAATTTTGTTTCTTTTTCTTTCTGTTATTCGTTTTACTAGTGAGATTCTTGATTACAAAATTATACAGTTATTAACTTTAATTTCACGTTTCTCTTGTAGGGTCTTATTTACTCTAAGATTACCAAATTTATGATGATTTTGAATCCAGAAAAGGTACTCGGGTTCTAAGATAGGGCTTGGGAGTATTCGTTGATACTAGAAAAAAAAAACGATGTTTAATCCAGGTTAACATTTCCATACTCTTATAGTAGGGAAAATGAATTTATCTCTGTAATTGGCTTGATAGAAATTAATGGAAGGGGAATCCATTATCTTAACACCTGGGAGTAGTAATACCTATCGTGGGTGGGTGCACAATGTTTACTATTGTTCTGATTTTTTAATTTAAACAGATCAAGTATAAATATGTACATATATCTCTTTAAAGGATTTTGCTTCTATGTATCGCATCATAAAAGTAACCTTTGATTTGCGAAGTACTTGAACTGATATAAACATTGGTTATTATTATAGTTATGAATATGAAATATTTACTTGATTTCCCACATGTTCTCTATAAGGATGGACTCGCAGTATGAGTCATTTGATTTTCTTATTAAAATAACAAAGATACTAGATACAATCATTTTTTTTTATAAAATAGATTCCCATATCTATGCAGTTCTTTGTCATGTATATATATATATATATATAGAGAGAGAGAGAGAGAGAGAGAGAGAGAGTCTGGTTGTTCCATTAGTATTTTATTTAGCGTCCAATACAGACTATTCTATTCTCGATTTTGTTATCTATGGGTGGTTTGGCCTTTGTGCAATCTATCAATTTTCTGAACTTCGTTTTCTATATAATCACAAGTATAAAATTCGGGACTAGTAGAGTGGAATCAACTCCTTCCATCCTACATTAATTACCTAGTAAAAACTTCATTGTTCAGTCCCATTCATGATCTCGGTGCACAGAATATCTATTCAAACTATGATAGCCATTAATGGTTTACCCAACAATTTTACTCCATTATAAACAAAAAAAAACAAGACTATAATTAAATCTTCCAAAATTAACCAGATGTGTCCCTATCGGCCATTACAACAAATGAAAGGAACAATACTAACTCAACAATTTAAAGTAACAATGATAACTCATTCAAAAATTAGTTTCATAGGTATTTATACTAGTCCTTTTAGTCAGCATCATTCAAATAGATTTTATCTATAACAGTACTACTATCCAGGTTACACAGAGATATTCTACCAATTATTAAATCATAACACATTCATTTAGAGAAAGAGTTAGGTTGACATATCTGAATAGCTACCAAACAACAAATGGAACATCCACGTTCCTCCCAACCTTAGAACATGGAATCCAAATTACTTGTCTTGTTCACCCCCTAGCCTGACTATGAATCCATGAGGGCTAACTCGGAACTCCTCCTCAGCAAATTCCTTTCAGCTTCAACAATCTTCTCTTTTTTCCTCACACTTAGCAAGTAGTGCTCATAATAGCAAGTAATCAGTAATATTTTCCCTGCATACTAGGCAACGCCTTGCCTCCTCACATATGTCATATATCCAAAAATTATTTTTCTTTTTCCTAGGTCTTTTCCCTCCCTTGGGAATTTTCGTAGCTTTCCAAATCCCTGATTTTTAGGGGCTACCAATGGCTAAATTCCTAATTTTCCACTTGTAACAATCATCCCTGAGGTAGTTCCAATATGTTCCCCACTCATGGAGTCATGGTTAGTTGATTTCAACATGGTTGTTTCATTTGTCTTCCAACAATAATTATAAAATATTATGTTTCACACAAGTGTCATAGCTAAGAAGTTAGTTGGGTCAAATCAGGTCTCTTCCCAACAGTCATAATCATTAATTACAATTAATTAAATTTGAAATTCGGAATTGCCAAAAATGGAAAAAAAAAAATTAATTTCGAATTTACCAAAAACAGAATAATTTTCCTAAGAAATCTCAAACTTAAAAATAATTTTTTTTGGGGATGTCACATGCCTTCATTTCATTCTAAAAAATAATATGGATCACAAGAGCACTATCCAATCATAAAAAAAAAAAAAAGGCATGCATAGGTATGAACTATAAATTACATGTTTCCTCCGTTCACCAAGCCATATAAATTGTTATTCAAGGATTCAAATTATGGGTAGCCTAAATATTTGAAAAAGTAGCCCATGCATGCAAACATAATAACCTCATCATGGAATGAAACCAATGTTTTCGAGAGCATACTTCTGCCATGAATTTTTAATTGAAACACAACATATCATGTCCATAAACCAAGCTACTCATAGTTCAATAAAATGAAATAACCTATACCATGACTTCATGCCCAAAAAGCCACAAAATTGATTAGGATCAATAAGCTTCCAACACAATTTTCCATGGATAAATTGGTGTTTGCAAATGTTTGGCAAGGACATAGGAAGAGAGAGAAATGTATATGGAATGGAGGGTTTAAATGTAAGAAAAAATGTAGGAAACCCTATAAAAAAGATGGTCCAAAAATCCCTAGTGCCACCATCACAAAGAATTCTTAAGTGATGCCACTAGCCAATTTGTTTTTGGATTAGCTACTGAATAGAGTAAGTGAGATTGATACCCACTCTAATACCATGTTCAGATTCACAAAAATAGTGAGAGAATCAAATGGAACCAATACAAACCTGAATTATGCAATAAAGAGAAGAACAAACCAGCTCTAGGGAACACAACACTTGAAGAGAAATAAGACAAGAGGAGTGAAACACTTGATGAGAAATAAAAAAAGAGGAGAGGGACCCTAAAGAGAGAGTGAACACTGTGAAAAAGTGAATTAGAGAGAGATACAAACCCAAGAACAAGAGATCATAACACTGATAGGTGCACTTAGGAAAATCACTTTATTAAAAAAAAAAGAATAACATGATTACGAAATTATAAATGAGAGTTAGGTATATACACATAAAAACTCAAGAGGTAGGGTGTTTTTCCCAATAGGGGTTATAATCCAACATGTACAAGGTCTTCCTTAGCCAAAACTAGAAATATAATAATGATTGTACAATATAAGGTTCTTCATGGCTAAAAGTGAAGCTTACACCATTTTCAACATATATATATTAATGGGACAAGGTTTCAGCTACAAGATGAGCTTGCCTTGGTAAAGTTATATTCAACAGATTGAGCATACCAGTATGTTTAAGTTTCAGGATAAATTATCTTTCGATGAAAGGGAAAAGTAATGAGCAGAAGGGGAAACAATTCTATCTTTAGAGACAATGGAAGTTCCTCGATATCTATCAAGAGTTTAGATGAACCCGAGGAGGAAGAGGATGCTTCAAAGGTAGAGGAAGAAGACACATTTGACTACAATAATCCATTAATATGCTTCATATGTAATGAAGCTCATGAATCCCAAGAATTCCCTCCAACCATAAAGTTTCAAATAGGACAATGGTATCCCAAGAAGAGCTTCAAACACAAGAAATTGAAGCCAAAATCAGAGAAAACTTAATGCAACAAAAAACAATAATATTGGGAAACAACGAGACCTGAAAAGGTCATTGGAGGAGGAGTGTCTTCCAAGATGCAAGGGTAAATACAAAGTGTGTAAGGTGATCATAAATGAAGGTTCTAACAACAATTTGGTAAGTACAAAAATGGTGCAAAAATCACATCTTGCTTGTATTCCAAAATTAAACCCTTACAATATTTCATGGTTGAAAATGTATCATAGTGTACTTGTGGATAAGCCTTCCATTGATTCTTTTAATATTTGTTAATTAAGGTCCTAGGTCATGTAGTACCTACTACCTATGGATGCATCTCATGTTTTCTTAGGAAGACCATGGCAATTTGATACAAATGTAATCCACTATGGTGACTTGCAACATGATATAAAAAGACATTTTAAAGCCATTTAAAGAGGAAGGAATATCTGAAATATCATCTTTTTCTCTCTTTATGATGGATTGGAAAGAAATATTTACAAGTACTAAGGGATAGGAAACCATGAAGATGATTCATGTAATGAAGCTCATAAATCCCAATACTACCCTAGAAAGCCCAAAGTTGCAAGTAGGGAAATGGTATCCCAATAAGAGCCTAAAACATGAGAGATTGAAGTAGAAACTAGAGAAAAATTAATGTTGCAAAGAACAATATATAATATTGGGAAAGAAAGAGACCTCAAAATCTTATTGGAGGAAGAGTGTATTCCAAGATAGAAGTGTAAATACAAAGTGTGTAAGGTGATCATATATGGAGGTTCTAGCAAAAATTTGGTGAGTATGGAAATGGTACATAAATCACATCTTGCTTGTATTCCAAAATCAAATAATTACAATATTCCATCATTGAAAATAAATCATACTATTCTTGTGGATACGTTTTCCATTGTCCTTTTTAATATTTGGTCATTAAGGTCCTATGTGACATAGTACCTATGGATTCATGTCAATTTTTATTGGGAATATCACGACAATATGATAGAAATGTAATCCATCATGGTGAGGTGCAACATGATGGAAAAAGACATTTTGAAGCCATTGAAACGAGAAGGAATATCTGAAATATCATATTTTCCTCAATTTATGATGGATTGGAAAGAATCCTTTCAAGGTACTAAGGGAGAGGTTTCTTATATGTTGTATTTGATATAAAATGAAAACTATAAAGGCACAATATCCCACAACATATGCATAAATTATTGTAGAGTGTTCATATTTAACTCCAACAAAAATACCAATGGGCTTATCTACCTTGAAATATATCATGCATCACATTGATCTAGTGCTTGTAAATATGGTTCCTAATCAATTTTCTTACATATTGGCTACTCAAGAGAATGAGGAAATGACAACATAAATTAGTAATTGTTCAGTCGTTGGAGAAAGGGTCCACAATTCCTTGTGCCACAATAGCTTTACTCTCCACTTACTAATTCTTTAATTTACTAATGCCCCATAAAAGTGTACTTAAGTGGGAAATTAAAAGTATTTTCACATACTATTCTTAGTCTTTGGAGGATGGTCATCACAAGGAGAGACTATATGTTTAATAATTTTTCAGAGATGAAGAAAAGGATAGAACCCTAGAGATTTAATCCCTATATTATGTAATTGTTTTCTAAAATGATTGGATTTAACGATAAGAAAACTTATGTGTATCCACTATTTTCTTTCTCGTTGCATGTTATCAATTTTGTGTAATTATACAAACTACATGTGTATTAATTTAGTTTATTTAGTGTATCTACAATGTGATGATTTGTTTTTTATATATATGTAAAGTACTTATGGATCAAAGAAGTCATTATATCATGTCCCTAGATATCCCTTGTATTTGAAAAAATTCAAGTTGTTTAGGTCAAACCACACTATCTTTGCAACTTTGGGCTAATGCAACTTGCAATCTAACCATTTTATTGACTTAGTATGTGGATTGCAAGATTGTGTGTAAGGATTTTTCCTTTGATATCAAAATTCCCTTCCCAATGTTAATATGTAAGTTTAACATTTTTTGATCTCTTGGGATTTTTCAAAAAGGGGATTCATTTGGAAAATTTATCCACAATCATTAAGACCCATATTTGTTATGCATTAGATTCCATAGCTAAGGTAGTAGGCACTGATCATGAAAGGTTCAACTAATTGATCATTATTAATTTTTTCTTATATATTTTAGAGCTTAAATACATACCTAGATTATGTAACTTGACAAGTGAAAATATCAACAAATAGATAGGGATTCCCCACTTTTATCCTTTTCAATATCTTCGATAATTGGGGGGAGCATAAATCCAAGTAGATCAATACATAATTCCAAAGAAATTGATGAAGTATTTCTTTGATGTATTAACCATCTTTGTATGATTGAGAAAATAAATTTCCTCATGTGGAGTCACTCGATGAAAGGGAGAGAAAATTTATTTTCCTATAAGTAATTTTAGTTCCTCGACCATTGGTAGGGGGAGAGATACAATGACAATGGGACTTCTTGTTATAGATTTTTTATATGTTTAACGCATATTATACATAAGGATCAAGAGCCTCACATGGTAGGATAACAATAAACACCCAACCTTGAAACAATACTCAAAATATTAGAGTAGTAATAAAAAAATTAAAAAAGATAACCCCATAAGAAAATACATGAGAAGTTACAAGTCTCAAGGAAAATATAAATGTTCTTATTACTTGGAAAAATACATTTATATAATATTTACAAAAACGTCATCAAAGAACAAGTCAAATTTAACCCTAACTAAAAGTGCACAGAGATTCTCAACATGATTTATTTATTATTAAATATGCTAGCTACTTTATGGAGAAGTTTACCCAAAACTATCCACATCAATTCCTCATGGTTTAGTTAGAAATCATCATTGTTTTCCTTCCAATTTAAGAGTGAAACCACTACAGAAAAGAAAAAGAAAAAGTGCAGGGGGGCATGGTTGAAGGGGACTTTGATGCCAAATGTTGATTGAAAAATATGATCTACATATGTGCAGCTAGAAGAGGAGTGTTGAAGTGTTTTGGGAAAGACAAAATTGAACTAGTTTATGTTGCTGAAATTTTTTCCATAAAATAAATACTAGATTCCTCAAATGTCTCCCATCTTAGGAATTGTGCTAGGGATGGCTAGTGTGTGATGCATGCTATTAAGTGTATGTCTGGACCTATAGAGGAAATTGTTGGAAGGAGGCTTCCTGTGTTGATAGATGGTGTTGGAACATTGTTATTGATTTGTTATAGAAAGAATACCCTAGGAATTGAATGTATTTTCTAAAGGCTAATGTAGCTAGAGGAAGTGCACATTGCTAACCAAAAGTGGTTTCTATATGATTAGGATAAACTATTATATGATAATTTTCCATATGCATTTTGACTATGCAAATTGCATTATGCTGCATTGGGGAGTATTTAAGTAGTGTGACTTCCTTGATAGTTGCTCCTATGGGTGGTAATGCATACTTCCTTAGAAATGGGGTGATGAGGTGGAGTGCTTTGATGAGGTGATTGTATCTTGGAAATGGGGGAGGAAATAGTTGGAGGGAAGAAGGTGATAGATTGAGGTATGGGTTTCTACTCAACATGGGGGTTGGGATGTTGTGAGGGATTCTAATGAGGTGGAACATGGATGGAGGGGCTAGTGTAAGGAGGAGGTAAAGGGATGGGATGAGACAAAAAAATCCATGGGTTGGAAGATAATACATGTTGAGGAGAGTTGAAAGGTTGGGAGTGTTGGGTAGTCGTAATGGATTTTTTTTTAAGTCCTTGATAGTTTGCATAGGAATGGGAAGAGAGTTGGTGATGGTTGTAATATTTATTAGTAGGGAATGGTTTTGGAGGAGGAGGTGGGTATAGTAAGGGGAATGGCACTGATAATGTACTTTTTGTTCCACTACTAGGGAAAGAATGAAATCCCTATCTACATTAGTACTTCCAAATAGATTAACCTCATTGTAAAACTTATCTAATAAGAAAAAAATAAATTTAAAAATGAGGTGTTGTTTTGATTCTTTGAATTTTAGTTGAAGGAAAATATTATAAAATGGTGATGTATTGTTAGATGCTCTATCCTAGGCATTTCCAAATATATAACCACTTTCCC
>JASDQU010241565.1:80292-90457 GCA_032191745.1 Picea mariana
AAATCTACATCATAACAATTATCTTCAATCTACATCATAACAATTCTCCTCAAGAACCTATCATAATAATTCTCCCCTTAATCTACATAATAATAATTCTTCTCCTCTCATGAAGAGAGGGCACTCTCTTTTATACATGAGATCTTTGAAAAGGAGATAAACATCTCATAATTACAGATCCAATTTTCTCTCAACCAATTTCCCATTATTACAAAATATTACCCCTTCAAATCCTCACACATATCTCTCATATATCTTGGATAAGATATGACAACCAAATCTCCATGATCTTCTCCTTGGAATAGGCTTGAATTATCTCCTCAAATCTTGAAATGGTGGAGGAAGTATTTGAGAAGTCTTTTTGAATTAATCCTTCACATATAATTACACATGATAAAGCTCACACATTTTTGAGATATATATGAAAACATGTCATTTTTATAATATTTAATCACAAATTCTCTTTTAATACTAAAATAAATGATTTGGAAAATAATAAGGTTTAACCCATATTTAATTATGAAAATGGTATCATGAAATGTTAATGGGGCGATGAAATATGAAGAATGATGAAGGGAAAGGTGGATGAAAATACAAAATTTATGAGTCCCAACACATGCCAAAGGTTGTCATAGTCATGAACAAGGCCCAGTAGAACCAGTCTCAAAATCAATCTAAATATATTTGTATACAATGGAGTACAATTTGATCCCCCATGATCAATGAAGTCATGTAGGTACTAGTCCAATGAAAAGGAAGCAACAACTCAAGAAAGTTGCGGCCACATACTAATGTCTTCAAGTCTTCTACACAATCTGCCAAAGGTGCAAGTCTACATCATCTAAATAAAGGAGTTGAGGTCGAACACAATGAGACATTGTTTGATTACCGATCGTTGAGGTATACTATTAACAAACATGAGACAACCTACCAATAATGAAAGTAGGTATCAAGGCACCAAGTACATTCTTACAACTGTGAATAAAGGATTCAAGGTCAAACACTTGAAGAATCCATCAATCCAGAGACATTGATGTATTCCCAACTGTCGATGGTGAGAGAACCTGCCACTAATGAATTTAAGCCTCAACGTACTCATAAGACTCTATATCTTGTTTGCACAATATATGAACTAAATTCAGTGGAAGGAGACCCACTGAAAGAAGAGAATTAAGGCATCTCTCATCATTTAACACGAGGTACAAATCAAGAGCTTCATGATTTGGAGGAAATGGGACAAAGAACACGCTCAGGAACCAACGACCCTGTGTGTCTTTCACATGTGCCAAGTACAAGTGGTACATGAAAAATACCCTATGAGTAGTAGCCAATGATGAAAACTACTGAAAAATGTGAGGAAACCACCAATAAGGCTAATGGCATCCAAGACACTACATGAATCCCAATGTGTGAATAGATGTCTTGCCGTCGAACATAAGGGAAACCACCCAGTCAACGACCAATGATGAAATGTCGAATGTTGGGTTCAAGGTTACCTACCAATGATGAAAGTAGGACCAAGGTGCATGATAGGACTATAATATCATGTGATTTTGTGACAAACTGAGGGTATGGCCAAAATGCAAAGTCAAGAGTTTTGAGGAATGGCTGACATAAGTTGATAGACTTCCTTTGAACAAGAGCATGAGACATATGGAAGACTCTGAAATCATAGAATAATTGATGAAACCATGAGATGCAAGAGGCATCAATGAAATTATCCATAGGGAATGGAAGAGTAACCAGTCGGTAGAGAAAACTCTTTGTAATGATCTCAGCTTCCTAAGGCCATGCTAAACCCAAAATTATGATGAAAAATGTACTCAATAACTTTGTGCTATGCTCAAAGGCAACATGACTGCTGCCAATATAAGATAATACTCCCTTCCCACCCGTATTTTTTTGTTTTTTCATAGACAAATGAATGTTATGATACAGAGGAGGAAACGTGTGTCACAAGTAAGAAAAACTAGTTCCAACAGTGGAACATACCTATGTTGAATGCAAGGAGATGCATGCAAGATATGGACACTCAGGGGAATGTTCCCTCCTAGATATAGGGTGTCAAATTGCGAAGGATATAAACAAGGCTCTAATTGGTCGAGGATGTGAAACTGTTGAGGAAAACGGTTTATAACGCAAAGCAGGAATCGACTACAGGCTCAATACTACAAGCAAGGGCATGAGATGCAATCACAACTTAATGCCAAAAAAATTTCTTTTTCGTGATCTTTAGCCTACTTGGTGTGAAAAAGGGATAAACTTGTACCAAATAGATGTCCTTTCAAATCGAATTTATGAGTGTGAAAGAGACAAGTTCACTCGGCAATCTATACGCTTTTTTAAAACGAGTTGGAAAAGAGCTTAAATTAAACTCAATTGGGAGTCCTCTAGGTATAAGGCAGCATGTTTATGAGTGAGAAATGAGGCTCAGCATAAATTCATGTATTGTCTATAAGGGACTCTCTGTCCTATGGAAAAAATATTTGCATGGACACCAAATGAAGCATAGGATCTAACTAGGGGACCCATATTTGGTAAGTCTCTACCACTTGATAACGACACGTCTTATAACATCTAGAAGGTTTTGTGTCACAAAAATGGGTTCGTACCTAAGGCATATAAGTGATGGTTATAGGACAATGCAAAAGTGCATGGTGGAATGGATACCTATCCTATATGTTGGGTAGTGAAAATGAATGCCCGTGGTTACAAACAATCAATATATCGTTGAAATCCGCAAGAATCCCTGGTGAAAACTACAAAAACCAACTCAATC
Organism: Picea mariana; assembly: GCA_032191745.1. Lineage (NCBI taxonomy): Eukaryota > Viridiplantae > Streptophyta > Pinopsida > Pinales > Pinaceae > Picea > Picea mariana. Next base: position 83,072 of record JASDQU010241565.1, read on the forward strand.
CACTGCTGTATTACTCCATAAGGAGAAAAAATGACTCAAACTATAGAAAGTGGGTAAAAATTGCTATAAATAGTAACAAAACCAAAAATTACTATGTCATTTTGATTTTTTACCCAAATAGTGAAAAATGGACCAAAATACCTCCGATCTTCAACTAGTGATTGTGGGAGCGTCGGGTGACAAAATCAGAAACCATCTGGACCAAGTAATTCATCTTCCCCTCTTCTTCCTTTCCAGTTGATTAGATTTTTAAATTAGGTTTCAAAATTTGAGTAAATTAGGGAGAAAATTGAGTAATTTGGTGTATGCAGGCTACCATTCATCTGGTCACATATACGTGAGGTTATACACGACTGTGTAAAATATAGGATTCATATAATCAGCCCTACAGGAAACTTTGAATGAAGCATCCTGTGTACAAGTTCGTAATCAATGTTTTATATAGTTTCTAACTCAAAAAATGACTTTTATCTTGCATTATGGTTCTAGAATGGAGGGAAATGGAGCACGAGGAGTTGGATGTTGTTGTGGACAAATATTCGGGGGCCCAAATGGACTTGAAAGTAAGTGGCTTGTATAAATTTTTGGCACTCAAAGGGATGAATGCCTAGGTGGGGTTGCTTGAGATGCTTGTGGATTACTAGGATCTTGACAGTGACAACTTCAATGTCGATGGGAAACCATTGAGGGATGAATTCGAGGATATATACTCTTTTATTGGGTTATCATGCTAGGCTGAGGTGGTGAACCTCAAATCCTAGGTAGAGGGGAATGGTATGAAGATAGAGGAGTATATAGATGCTCACTATGTAGTAGGGACCCAAAAGGTCAGGAGTTAACTCCCCATCCAAGCAATAAACAATCTCAGCCTCAAGATTGTTGTCCTCATGTTAACCAGGATCACAAGATTGTCTTCATTGCACTAAGCATCGAGGCTGCTCATGTTCTTTGTTGTAGAGTGCTTCATACCCATAGTATATGACTGGTGTACCCCACTACTGGCTTATATGAAGAGCCAGCTGACAGAGTGAAAATAGGGTAGCAATAGGAACTTCAGGTTTGCCTCTATCTTATGCATCTTTTTCTTCGAGAGTGTTCCAGGTTTGGGACCTAGATTCGAGATCATTATGAGAGGACCTCATGATCCAGCCATGGCATGGTGGACCAAGGTAATGAGATGACAGGGGGGAGGTAGGGTGCCCACACCCTATAATGAGGATTTCTTCTACTGGTGGAGGTGAAAGGTCATTGTTCTGGATTACTACTGCTATGTAGGGATCAACTTCAGAGGGGACTCTGACATGCCACTCCCACCAGGGACCACCTATAGGGACATAGGTAGGTAAATGTTTTTAAATATTTCATCTTTTTGTATTTTTATATAGTAAATCAAAAAATGTTTTTGGATGATGCTTAAGTACTAACTAGACACTTGTGTGATGCAGACATGGGTCCACAATGGCCAAAAGGGCTTACCCTACATCGTCAAAGGCACCAGGGAGATGAGGCGATGGGAGGAGAAGCAAAGAGAGTCCTTCAAACCATGCAGGGAAACCTATTTCGTTTGACTCATAGGATTTTGATGGTTCAGGTAGAGTATCTGTCAGAGGCCATGCAGTGACAAGTGGTTGGTGTGCCCAGAGCTTGGGTGCCACTCTTTCAATGTCTCACGAATGCCATAGTTTTTTATCATGACACACATCTGATGCGACAGGCGTAGATGTCGTGGATATTGTATTATAGGTTGTATATGTGTATTGAGGGTGTTAGACCCAATTTTTTACTATAAACATCATATTTTTTGAAATATATATAAAACATGGATCTCTGGCTTTACTTATATTATAATGTGTACATTGATGGGATGGTTTTATTTTCTTTAGTTATGTGAAAAATTCCAATGTAAAAAAAAAAATTAGCATAAGCATCGAATACATAACTAGAACTCCTAGGTATGTGATATCAAGTAATAAAATAAAACTGTCATTCTAAAAGATGTACCCGTAGGAATCATCGGAGTAGAGTAGGATCACACACGTGGTAACTGTCGTTCAACTGACATACTACTAACTGGGAATCCAGGAAAACCTTTAAAGATCAAATACAATGCGAGATAACATTGCATAAAAGTTCTATACCGACGCTATATTCGGCCACATTATTTGTGGATGGGCCTAGGCATACGCCACTTGAAGACACCAGTATACCGTTGGGTGAGTAAAACACCCAAGCAGTGGAAGCCACGTTCCATGTATGATGATTGGCTCCATCTGTGAATTCTAAGTAGACCGAAGACTCTGTTGACATATGCCCAACCAAGGGAAAAATCGATACGCAAGCTGCAGGCAAAAAGAAAGAGAAAAGATATATACACTAAATTACATCATTATACAAAGAGTTCTGCCTAAGATTGGGGCTCAAGAATAATATATTTTCAATTAGAGACCATTCCTAGGCTCGACCAACATATTCCCTTCACAATATTCTAACTCATAGGATCCTTTTTCTAAGACACATCACACGATATAGGGACCATGCCACATGGGTTTAAACTTGATTGCCCCCAACAGTTCTTTGGCTTGATCATATAAGAGGACCAAGTCACCCTCAACATACAACCAAGAACAGACAAACTTATCATACTAGAACTCGACATGTCTTTTGTTCGCCTCAATATTCATAGAGGCATCTCGATGCTGCTCATCAAGGATCTCTAGGTGTACAAGGCGTCGCTCGATATTGGAAGTGTCAGGTAGGAGCACAACTGCCAACTTAATAGAAGGGGTTTCACATTCAATAGGTAATATCGACTCCAGTCATGATTGAGGTTCGGTATGCCTAGAGTGTGGGATATAGCATAATGTGCCAGCTATACTTACTCTAGCTGACAACTTTTTGAAAAATGGTCTTGAGAGACTTGTTGACAGCCTATACCTATCCATTTTCCTCGGGGTAGTAAGGAAGAATTACCATGATTGAACCGCAGCTTATATGCTAGCTCATTCTGAAAGTGACTACCATTTTCAGTGACAATCTTACTGAGGATATCGAACTGAGCAATAATTTGATTGAATACAAAGAAGGCGGCAGTCTTCCCGTCAGATTTAACTATAGGCATGGCTCCGGACCACTTATTAAAGTAGTTGACGACCATGATAATGTGATGATGTCCCCCAGATGAATTTGGGTTGCAATCCATGAAGTCTACCCCCCACTTGGTGAAGGGGCCAAAAATAATGACTGGGAGAAGAGGGGAGGGACGTGAGCGAATTTCCCGAGTGAACACCTAATAGGGGTGACACTTCTTAACTGCTTCTACACAATATTTAAATATATATGGCCAGAAATAACCGGCTCATAAGATTTTCTGGGCTATCACAAGCCTGAATAGATGACCACCACAAGCCCCACTATGGCAATCATTTAGGACTGACTCAGATTCCTCGTGAGTTAAAAAATGATGCAAGATATTTTCTACTCCTTGATGATACAAAGTGTCACCGATGATACTATGGTTATTATCATGGTATCGTACACGTCGTCATTCATCTCGTGAAAGATGTTGAGGGAACTTCAAAGTTTGAAGATAGAGAACGATGTCTCCATACTAGGGGTCGGACGACGAGACAAGGAAAATGTGTTCTTCTGTGAATGAATCAACATGGATAACATCCTCATCTAACCGTGGAAAGTTAGATATTAACTCCACTAAGACTAGTGATTTCTTGGATTTCGTAGAAGTGAAATCGAGATCAAATTATTGTAAAATGACAATCCATTTATTATATTTCCCCCTTATGATACACCTAGTGAGGACGTATTGAAATGGATTGACATCAGAAACCAAAGTAGTCTTTCAAATAAATATATAATGTCATAAACGTTGGACTGCGTGAATGACAACCAAAGCTATCTTTTCAACGTGAGAATAATTAAGCTCAAGATTGACTAAGTTTCGACTAAGATAGTAGATGACATGCTCGTGGAGCTCATCATCCTCCTGAACCAAAACCATACCAATTGTCTCCTTGGACATGACGATATAAATCAAGTAATCCATATTATATTTAGGAGACTTCAGCAGAGGAGCCTATACCAAGGATTTCTTCAAAGAATAGAAGGAAACCTGGGCTCAGTCATCCCAGATAAAAGGGGTGTCCTTCAAAAGACACATGAAACCTTGAAGTTGTCGAATAGTGTGCAGGGGAGGCAATCAAAGTATTTCCTCAACCTTTAACAGATCTACCATGATCCCAGTCTCAGAAACTAGAAATCCAAAAAGACAACCATACCTAATGCAAAAGATGCACTTATGAGGGTTCAACCAGATTCTATATTAACGACATCTTTCAAAAACTAGTCGAAGGTGTGTAGAGTGATCTTCTCTCTTACGAGAGTGAGCAGAAATATTGTCAAGGTAAGCTTCGACTATATTCTTAAGATCATGGAATGTGAAGGTCATAGCACGCTAAAAGGTTTCTCCAACTTTTTTAAGGATGAAAGGAATTTTCTAGTAATATGCGAAAGTATCCCAAGGACATATAAATTTCGTCTTGTGTTGATCCTCAGGTTTAATTTGAATTTGGTTATACCCTAAAAATCTATCCATAAAAGAAAACACTTCACTTCCCACAAATGCATCGAGAATCTGATCGATGAAAGGTGTCGGGAAGTTGTCTTTAGGACAGGCTTTGTCCAGGTCACGAAATTCCATGAATACATGGATGGTTCCTTGCTTCTTATTCATAGGAATGGGATTGGATACCCATTCAGTCAAGGGAACTAGGTAGATAAATCCATCATTAAGTAGTTTCTCTACCTATGCCTTAATAGCAGGGGTCTTTTGGGGATTGACAGCTCTAAGACGTTGTCGAACAGGCTTGGCATTTGAATAATTTCTAATCTCATGCTCAACAATACAAGGGTCCATTCCTGGAATCTCTTCATATGAACAAGCAAATACATCTCATAATTCCTTGAAAAGTTTGGTGTAGATCAAGATTTCTTTTGGTGAACAATCCACACTGAAATGTACATTTTCAATCTTGCTAGGGGTACGAGAGATATCGATCATGACGGTAGGAGAGATATTCGCCATATTTCCTTCAGCATAAATGTCGTGCGTATCAAGTGTAACTACAGCGTGATCGACTATCTCACTCAAAGTAGATTGGAAGTCATCTTTTTTTATTCTAGCAAGCTCTGGGAGAAAATAAGAGCGACGATGCATATCATCCCAAGGTTTTTTGGAACCATTCATGGCTTCAATGATAGATTAATTCGAGGGAAAAGTCTCATCGAGGCAATCACGTGAACAAGAAAACAAAGTGGCCTACACAGGCTTAAACATAGGATCCTCCTCATTCGTCGATGAGGTGATACACAACCTCCACTTCCGATAGTGGCATGGCCATTTCAGCATGTGACTAAACTTCACAATACAAAGTCAAGGAAGGTAGGGTTGAAGGATCATTAAATTAGGAAGTGCAGAAAGGAACGAACCTCTCTAATGAAATGGGCCTACTGGACATGGTGTAAACATGATGAATCGGTGCCATGAAGTCGAAATTACCTATAAGGAAAGAATACATTTTGAAACCGATATTCTCAGCTGTCGGCTCAGAATTGTCAACCACAGGGATCGATGGTCCAACATATGAATTGGGGCTAGCATACGCAAAGGATAACCGGTCAATCGTCATGATATTTCCATCGAGTGGAAAACAAAGAGTGCAAAATACAAACGATATGACAAAATTCATAGCATAGGTCCAATTGTGTCCTAGTAAAAAGTTATAATCAAGAGGCGCATCAACTAACTCAACATCCACCTCTATCGTCTTCCCAACTAATTGGACTTGAAAGGAAGGAAGAATACCGTGAGGGTGGAAGGAACGACTGTCAAAAGTAGTCAACATGGTCGGTGATTGAGAGAGAGTCAGAGAGCTGAGACCTTTCCAGCAGATCAGGGACAGAACACATGTAGCAGTTCCTTCATCAACAATCACATGTTTGATGGTATACTTTGAGTACCCCATGTGGATTTGGAATGGAACATGGTAAAGAAAGTGAGGCTTTGCATATGTCATGTCAAACTTGATAAAATTCGAGCCACTAGGGTCTAGATCTCCTAACATAGATATCAAGGCATTCCTCTATGAAGGACACATCTAGAGTACCTCTAGAGATGACATCTCACAAGGGGTTTGACCCAGGTCCTCAACAATAGAGTAATTCTTAGCGGCTCTAGCATTTGGATTGTGGGTAGAGTGCTTGAGTACCCCTTTCGGAATACAAGGTAGTGGCTCTAGTTTTTCGATTTGTAAAGTCATCTCTAAAGGAGGAGAAGGAGATTTTAGACTAGGTATAGCTTGTGAAGAACTATAATCGTGAGACCGGGTGGCTACATGAGTTGTAGCATCGACCATATTGATACACAAATGGTCATCATCTTGCAATGACGAGTTTTGAATCCTACCGACTGCATTTTCATCATTTGAGGAGCTCAAGGCCATGTGTTAGTTATGTGGGAAAGGATTTGTCATCACGGTGGGCGATAGAGAGAAGAGCCTCTCATATTCTGCAAGTTTCGGGCATAAATTAGTAAGGTGATCGTCCATACAAAGCTTACAGGGAAATTTCACCTTACGTCTCTCTTTCTTGCCCTCTCCATCATTATTATTCGTGTTCTCATTATTACCATTGTCCTTGGGTTTATTGTTATTTTTCCCACCCTTAGGATTATTATTACATCCTTTATTCTTATTCCTGCCTGGTTGTTGGTTACCATTTGGGCTGGTCGAATATTGCATATAATTTACGTCCACTGAATGAGTGGGATTGGAAGACACAAACAAAGCTATCCCTCCTGTAGAATGATTTAGAGACAACTCTTTCAAATGGCTTGTCATCGAGTCTGCGTATTTTACATTGGTGGAACCTACAATGCCATCGGCATGAGGTCCGTGATTTCTTCTAGGGTCATAGGTTGACCTCGATGTGTCTATAAGAATGTGGTATAACATCCCAGACTGAGCGTATATAAGATCTAACTGATGGGCTTTGAATATTTCTTATTCCTTAGTGGTAACCCCAGATGTAGCAACATCCTTTAAGATAGGAGGATGGAAAGACTTCAGGAACCATTCTAAAAGAAAGGTCGGGGGTATGGAGGTCTTAATCAACCTCTTTTATCTATGCCACTCTTGGATATGATCCAAGATATGAGTGTTTGTGTCCTAGCATAAAGTCGAGAGAAGTTCTAGACCAGCCTCATAACAAACCAACAATTGGAAGTGGTTAAGGAAGACCAACACCATCTAATTGAAGGTCCCATATGCCCCCTTGGGTATCTCAATATACCATTTCATAGTGACCCCAATGAGG